>CM029020.1:144648486-144838396 GCA_016801055.1 Panax notoginseng
TTATTTCGATATTATATTCAGGTATGAATTCCGTACTCTTTCAGCGATACTCTTGCTAAATTTGATTTGTTCGTTTTGATCCTTGTTTCGAATTCTGTTATGATTTCACATAATTATTTCTTGTGAAATTCATATATTAGTTTCATTTTGGAGTTGATACATTGAACTCATATTTGTACTCTTTGAATTAGGTTATTATGTCTAGTATTTATTTTGATATTTGTAGAGCGATATATGTTGTTACCTTCTTTTGGAGACATTATGATTTGATCTGGTTCAACATATACATTAGAACCCCATTTCTGTGGATATTGTGTCGCATGTGTTGTAACACGGTATCTATTTTATTGGTATTATGTCGCATGTGTTGTGACACGATATCTATTTTTATTGGTATTATGTCGCATGTGTTGTGACATGATATTTTGTTAGAATATACCGTAGGGTATACTTAAGCTATAACCACCTGTGGGGGTACCACAACATGTCGTCTTGGCACGAGAGGCATGTCACTTTTCGTGGCAGTATGATTAGTCTACGGTGTCTCCATTTTGGGCTTCGGAGTAAGTGGGTCATTTGGTGTTTTGTTGTGAGAGGCGTATGGGTCGACCATAGTTTTCTGTTATGTGGATTGGTGATGTTGTGCCAAACACACCTATCTGATTTATATACATTTGGATTCGTGATCCAATGTGTGGCTTGCCTGTGTGACATTATTTTGACTTGCCTGTGTGACAATGTATATTTCTGAGCTCAATCGGCATGAAATAACACCCAACCATTTGATTCAGCCTATTATTTCATTGTATTAGTTTTATTTATTTCTGTTCAGTTTAATTAATGAAGTTAGTTACATATGTTCATTATTTCTTTACTCTTCTGTTTGTTTCATTAATTATGTTGATTCAGATATATTTTATTCAGATCTTTGGAGAGTATATTTTCATCGATATTTAAGCTTAAGGCTTAGTTCAGTATTTTGTCTCAGTTGATTTCGTATATTTGTTGTACATCTATATCCGTACTGGGCAATTGACTCATGCTGTGTTTTTCTTCCGACAGGTTTGCAGGGGTGATTCAGGGCTAGTGTGATGAGAGTGTTGCCTTTGACCATCTAGGTTGATTCAATTTTTGGTTTTGATTATTTTGACTCTAGTTGGAGAATTGTATTTAGTACTTCATTGATGAATATCAGTATTAATATTTTGAAGTCATTAGTGCTCTGTTTATTAATTTTGAGATTTGTTGTGCTTTGTGTGTGACCTCCTTTTCCTATTCGGGAAGGGGGTGTTACATAACCACACCCTGAAAGTTGAATTGAAATTTCAATTCATTTCGAAAGAAAATACTCCATGATTACAAAATGAGAGCAGTTTTGACTTTTAAAGTCAAATTTAAGATATTTTTAAATTTAAAATTGATATGATTTATTTAAATATTATGACCAATAATCTTGTAATTAGTACTACCTTGATATCATATTATATGTCCTAAATTTTACCTTTGTCTCATATTATATGTTCTGAATTTTAATGCCATATTGACCATTTCTCTAATCAAATATTTGTACTTCTTGTTGTAAATATAGGTGTAGTGACCATAAAAGATTATAACATAATTTAGTACTAATCCCTATATTTGTAATCAGAAAATTTCAAAGAAATATGCAAAATTTATTAAGGTAAATGAATGTCGATAAATATTTGATAAAATTAGATTACGACCAACGTGAAAGTGTATGCGATAAAATAAAATAAATTAAAGTGAGACTCATTCTTAATTTATACATATCTCATGTGTAAGACCCCAATTTTCGTAAATAAAGATTATTTTTTCTCGAAATATTATTTTTAATACTATGGTGTGGATTTGTTATAATATTATAGTTGTGGGTAATATTTATAAATTTTGCAAAGTAAGCAAGTGGTTATAAAATATTCAATTGGTCGGGGAATATTCGTTTTAACAGGAAATATTCGTACGACAGCACAATCATCGGTGGACCCTACAATAGAATTATTGTCGGAGGTAGAAAACGACAGAAATATCTTTTTATAAAAATAATGGCGAAAGTTTTACCGTTAACTGTTGAAATACCCGGTGATAAAAGTACAATAATACGCGTGGTTGCATAGTAGCACACGGTATTGATTATTGATGCTTACGTGAGAAGTCACTGAGTTATACTCGATTATTGCTACAATAATTATTGCATAGTATCTCACGTTATTTGATTCAATTATTGTCAATATTTTATATTATTAAATCAATAATTGAGATGACAAGTTATTTATATTATTATCTGCATAATTAACAATGTCTAGAAAGTTCTGCCGATGAAAGGGGTTTGGTCACCTAATTGCGCGCCAATAGGGAGAAATCCTTATCGGAAAGCCCCGTCTTTCCTGGGAACGATCTGGTTGTTAATATTGGGAGTTATAATAATGATGAATAAATATTGTTAAAAATATTGAGGGGATTTTTATGAAGTGGTTGTTGTAAATTTTGCATATTATTTGGACCCCCATTTACCCATTTTCAAAATAATCGGTATAAAATTATTGGGTATATATATATATATGTGTGTGTGTGTGTGAGTGTGTGTGCGTGTGTGCGCGTGTGAAAGTGACATGTGGGGTGGGGCCCACATGTGGGATGAAATGAAAATGGGGTGGGGCCCACATGTGGGATGAAATGAAAATTTTCGCCAGTTGAGCGCCCGTGATTTCCTGCACTGTGCGTCCGTGATTTTATTTTTTAAATAGTATCATTCTATTCTTCTATAAATAGGATGCTTAGTTAGAATTGAAAATCACACCAGAATCAGAGAATTCTTATTCTATAATATTGAGCGTATTTCTTTAGAGTTTTAAGAAGCTTTGAGCCTAGAAAACAATGAAAGTTTTCTTCAAGAATATCCCCGCTATACCAGTTGGAATACTCTCCTTTTTAAGGTAAGGGATATTATTTTTGTTCAATATTCATAAGAAATAATATTTTCTTCTATACTCTGTACTATGTAAGTAATATTATTTCGTTTCAGATTTTGAATCCTATACTCGTTTTGTTAAGTTTTGGCTTCTATACTCCATGAAATTAGTAGAATATCCTTGATATTTGCGCTTCCTCCAGTATCTTTTCATGAAAATAATATTCTGAGCATTCTTGATAAGTTTTAACATTTTCATGTCGGAGTACTATTCACGGGATACTATTCCCGAAGTACTATTCACGGGGTACTATTCATGAAAAAAATTGATTTCGTTTCGGTCCAAATCATTTTTGATACATTATTATTCTTGAATTTTACTCCACAAAGCAGTATCATGTTGACAATTTGGACATTTTTGAATTATGGATAAATTGAATTATAAATCTTTAAAATTTATCCTTTGCTTTTATTTAATTGAATTCTTATATCATTGTCATCATCCTCATGCTTATATTGTTATGAAAGTCATCTTTGACCCATAGTGCATAGATGGACGGTTGATTGGTATGATTATGACCAGGGATTATTCGGTATAATCATGACCGTAATGTTACAAATGATGTGGTAAAAGTCCTCATTGGCCCGTAGTGCATTGATGGACAGTTGTTGGCATGATCATGACCATTGATGATTACATGAATATTCTTGGCTCGTAGTTCATGGATAATTTGTGGACGTGATACTAATGAATATCCTTGGCCCGTAGTGCAGGGATGATTCGATGATGTAGATTATTTATTAAGCTGAGTCTCAGCGATAAAATTGATGATAAACTTTTCAAATCATAGAAGATAGTAGATATTATGCTCTACTTGACTCTTCTAATGGATTGCTTGTTCCGCTGCAGTTAAACTTGATGTTTATTATATTTTATCAGTTTAACTTTGTTGAAGGCTAAAGATAATTTATTCTGCATTATCTTAGTCATAATATTTCTTACTGGGCTAGTTGAGCTCACCCTTTTGCTTTTATTGTTCTCTTTTGGAAATAAGAACGTAGCCGAGACTAGTCAGGGAATGGAGTGACAGTCCGAGATGGTTGTTTAGTAGTCCTCACTATTTAGTGTGTAATAAATGTAATAAGGATCGAATTTGAGTTTGGATATTGTCTATGAGACAATATTCCTGTTAAAACTCTCAGCTATGTTTTGTTGTATTTGACACGATAGTTGTATAATTAAGTTTGTATTTGAATTCTGTACGATGTATTTGGCGACTTAAGATGGGTGATATATACCTATTTTGGGGGCATCACAGTTGGTATCAAAGCTTAGGGATATGATCCCTAGCTAATATGTGAGACTAGAACTAGGGGGAGAGACGGGAAAATTCTTCGCTAGCATGACCTACCTAAGTTTATTTGTTATTTAATTAGTCGGTCAGAATATAGGGATAATATGTGATATGTCAATTAACCCTTGTTTTGTGGCAGCGTTTGAAAATGACATCCGAGAATGTTAAGATAAGCAATGGAGCACATGAGACCGTTGAGTCACCAATGATCAATACCCAGGATAATATGCATCAAAAGGAAATAATCCTCAGGAAAACAACAACACCGATCAAATGATGAACGATGGGATGTTCAGAGGCTTTATGCAATTCATACAATGTCAGGCGAGAGCGACTCCTGTTCAAAATACAGGTGAAAACACTGACAACTCACGGATGGTCACCGCTAAGCAGTTCAAGGAGCTGGGACCATCAGAGTTTATGGGAAAGCTAAAACCACTTAGGGCAGAGACGTGGATAAAGCAGATCACCAAGATATTTGATGTCTTGGGATGCTCCGAGGAGCAAAAGGTTCCCTTTTCCACCTTCATGTTGCGAGGAGAGACAGATTATTAGTGGAAATCTGTGAAACGTACTCAGCTTGCCTCACTAAAGATGTCTTGGGAGAAGTTCCAAGAACTGTTCAACGATAAGTACTTTAACCGAAAGTATTTGTCACATAAAGGAGGTAGAGTTCATCAAGCTGGAGCAAAACAATATGACCGTGTCGCAGTACGAAGCTAAGTTTGTCGAGTTGTCCCGGTTTGCGTCCCACTTAGTTGATAATGAGGAGAGAATGACGCGAATATTTCTACGAGGTTTGAAACCTGAAATACGTCAATATCTCATTTCTAACAAACTGTGTTTGTATTCAGATATTGTAAATAGGGCTCAGTTATTGGAACGTGATAATGAGTCAACCCAATCAAGAGAGAGCAGTCGGCAAAATGATAATACCAGTGGTAGCAGTCATCGAAGCGGTGATAACAAACGTGGAGGAAGTCAACATGCCAGAAATGGTAACCACTTCGGTGGTAATCATGGCCAAGACAATAGAAGTGGAAATTTCAAGAAGAGGAGATTCAACAATGATGAAAAAACGTCAGCACCAGCACCCGTTGTTAAAGAAGGAGAACGACCACCGATCGTATGCTACAAATGCGGAGGGGAGGGACACATCGGTCCAAATTGTACTCAGTAGTCCAAAATATGTTACAATTATAGAAGAGAAGGTCACCTGGCTCGATTTTGTCGTGTAGTGAAGTCAAGTCCAGCTCGGATGGAGGCACCAAAGGCCATCCCAGAGAAGTCAAAGTCGGTGGTTCAAGGGAGAGCGTTTGTCGTGACCTCCCAAAAAGTGAGGAACCAGAATGAGGTTATCACGGGTAAGCTAATCATAAACTCTAGCGAAGTCAATACCTTATTTGATACCGGTTCTACCCATTCTTTTATTTCTCCTACTTGCGCTCAACGTTTAAATTTGACTCCGGAGAAATTAGACTTTGACTTATCTGTTGAAACTCCGTTGGGAGAAACCTTCATTATATCCACTGTTTATAAGTCTTGTTTGATTCAAATCGACACTCTCACGTTACCTGTCATTCTTATCTCTTTAAAAATACTTGCATTTGATGTGATTCTGGGGATTGATTGGTTAACTACTCATCATGCTAAAATTAATTATTTTCGTAAGGTTGTTAGCTTTCATATTCCAAACCAACCTATTATGCGAATTCAAACAACCAAACCACTAAAGTCAATCATTGTCATATCAAGCCATAAAGCCATTCGTTTATTGAAAAATGGATGTCAAGCTTTCTTAGCCCATGTCACAGATTTAAATAAAAATACGTCAGATTTGAATGATATTTCTATTGTTAATAAATTTCCTGACGTATTCCCCGAAGAACTTCATAGCCTACCCCCGGAGCGTGAAATCGAGTTTGGTATCGACCTTGAACCCGGTACAAAACCCATTTCCAAAGTCCCATATCGAATATCTCCTATTGAACTTCAGGAGTTAAAGACCCAACTGCAAGAATGGTTAGACATCGGTTTCATTCGTCCTAGTACGTCTCCATGGGGTGCTCCTATTCTATTCGTAAAGAAGAAAGATGGAAGTATGTGACTTTATATTGACTATCGGGAGTTGAATCATGTCACCATCAAAAATAGGTATCTATTGTAAGACCCCAACTTATTAATGAATAAAATCAAATTTTCTCTAAATATTATTGTGAATAATAAGGGGCTAATTTGATATAATACTTTGGTTATGGGTGAAATGTGCAAATTTTGCAAAATAAGCAAGTGGTTATAAAATATTCATTTTGTCGGGGAATATTCGTTTGGTCGTGGAATATTCTTGCTGTCGGGGAATATTCGTACGACGGCGCAGCCTTGTGTGGGCCCCATAACGGAAAGCGATTGGATGAAGAAAACGACAAGTATAAGTTGTTTATTAATAACGGCGTAGTTGTTACCGTTAACACTGTTGAAATACCCGGTGGTTAAAAATACAGTAATAACGCGTGGTTGCACAGTAGCACACGGATTGCACAGTATAGTTGAATTATTGATTCGTACGTAAGAAGGCACTACTCAATAATTGTTACAGTGATTACTGTTCAATATTTTATTTTATTGGTTCAATAATTGCTGCATTGATATTTCATATTATTGTTGTTTTAATAATTGTTACTGCACAGTATTTCCCATTATCAGATCAATAATTCATATTATTTGAATAATATTATTAGATAACATTATTGACAATGTCTAGAAAGTTCTGTCTAAGGAGAGGTTTGGTCATCTAATTGCGCGCCAGTAAGGAGAAATCCTTATTGGAAAGCCCCCTCTTTCCTGGGAACGGCCTGGTTGTCATAAATGTGATTCTGTAATATTATTTGTGAATAATTAATTATTGATTCATATGATAAGGAAATATTTATTTTATGTGGATATAAATGAGGGATATATTTTTTTGGTTAAAAATGAAGGAGTTAATGTTGAGGTTTTTATCCATATTTTTGTCGGAATGGAGGTATTAAAAATCAGGGTTTTTGAGATATTTTGCGGGGGTTATAATTTTTAATCCGACCGTTGGATCGTGGTAATTTTTGGATATGTTATACATATATAAGTTGAGTATATGTCCACAAATTTTGAACCGTTAAAAATGAACGTATGATTTATTACGAATTTTACAAGATGACTGGTTCAGAAATTGTTGAATTTTCGGAGTTTATCATTTTGGTGGAAAATTCTAGAATTGGTGGGCCCCACTTGTGGTTGGTGAAGAAATGTGCTGAATTATATTTCAAATGTGGTGGGTGGGAATAGTAGCAGGTAAAGCCATCAGGTTGCAGGTCAAACCTACCAAAATTTTTCTATAAATAGAGGGCTAAGTTAGAATTGAAAATCACACCAGAAACAAGTTTTCTCTCTCTCTCTCTCTAGATTATTGAGTGTATTTTGTGAGTATTTAGATACTTTGAGAGTTTCTATTCATCAGAGCAAGTTTCTTTCAGCCTTATACCGGTATTCCGACCAGAAGTACTGATATTTTGAGGTAAGGGATATTATTTTCTTCTTAAATGATATTATTTTCTTCAATATCATTATGCTGAAATATTGATATGAGTTTTTATCAAATTTGGAACTTTTTGTGTCGGGGGTTACTATTCACGTATACGGCACTATTCACGTATACGACACTATTCACGAATACGGCACTATTCACCGAAAAATAAAATTTTCCCTTTTTGTCCAAGATGTCTATTATGGTTACTATCTTTGATTGTATCCATGTTTTGATCTTTATTTTTGAATTCTGCTTCACAATTGATTATTATGAAGTATTATTGATCTTGGATAAACTGTTATACGAATCCCTACTATTTGTCCTTCTGTCTCATTGGATTCGTTCTCTTTAAGATATTTTTCATCATCCTCAGTCCTAAATGATGATATTACTGAATATCTTTGGCCTGTAGTGCAAAGATGTATAATTACTTGATGAATATCTTTGGCCTGTAGTGCAAAGATGAACAGGTGTTGAGATGAACATGACCGACTGATGATACAAATGAATATCTTTGGCCTGTAGTGCAAAGATGAATATTTGGTTAAAGATGATTATTAATTGATGTTACAGGGATAAAATATTGATGATGGACTTTTAAATCTTAGAAGATAGTAGAATTCTTTCTCTACTTGACTCTTCTAATGGTTTGCTGTTTCCGCTGCAGTTGTTGATCTAAAACTTGTTGTCGATTATATTTTATCAGATTTTTCCCTGTTGAAGACTAACGATAATTTGTTGTATATTATCTTAGTCATAATATTCTTTACTGGGCTAGTTGAGCTCACCCTTTTCCTTTTTGTTCCATTTTTCTTCTCAGGAGGTGAGAACATAGCAGGATCTAGTCGGGGTATGGAGTGATGGTTCTAGAAAGATGTATTAGCAGTCCTCACTATTTCTGTAAAATAGTGTTTGAATAATTGTAATGAGGATTTATTTGAGTGTGGATATTGTCTAGAAGACAATATTTGTATTTAAACTCACAGTATGTGTTGTCGTATTTTGCACGACAATTGTATTATTGAAGTTGTAGTTTGCTTTCTGTACCATGTATTTGGCGACTCAGAATGGGTGTTGTATACCTATTCTGGGGGCGTCACAGTTGGTATCAGAGCTTAGGGATATGATCCCTGGCTGAGATGTGAGACAAGAACTAGGAGGGGAGAGACGGGGAATTCCTTCGCTAGTATGACCTGACTAAGTTTATTTGGTGTTTATTTGGTCGGTCAGAGTATAGGGATAATATATGACATGACTATTAACCCTTGTTTTATGGCAGTATTTAAGAATGGCAGCTGAGAACGTTAATAATGGAGTAAATCAGACCGTGGAGACACCTTTGATCACTACCCAGAGGAACGTGCAACAGGAAGGCAATATTCCTCCTGTAAACAACGTTACCGAGCAAACGATGAATGATGGAATGTTTAGGAGCTTTTTGCAGTTCATGCAAAATCAGACGAGGGAGACTCGTGTGCAGAATACGGGTGGAAATGATAACAACGCGCGGTTTGTCACAGCTAAGCAGTTCAAAGAATTGGGACCACCAGAATTTAAGGGAAAGCCGGATCCGATCATGGCGGAAACGTGGGTCAAGCAAATTACCAAGATATTTGATGTCTTGGGATGCACGGAGGAACAGAAGGTTCCATTCGCCACATTTATGTTCCGCGGTGAGGCAGACTACTGGTGGGAGTCTGTGAAGCGTACCCAGCCTGACGCACTCAACATGTCCTGGGAAACATTTCAAAAACTGTTCAATGACAAGTACTTTCCTGAAAGTATTCGTCATATGAAGGAGGTTGAGTTTATTAGACTGGAACAAAACAACATGACGGTGTCCCAGTACGAGGCGAAGTTTGCAGAGTTATCCAGGTTTGCACCTCATTTGGTCGAAAATGAGGAACGAATGACGCGGATGTTTCTGAGAGGTTTAAAACCTGAGATTCGTCAATACCTTATCTCTCATAAATTTTCTCTGTATTCAGACGTTGTCAACAGGGCCCAATTATTAGAGAGAGATAATGAGTATACTCAACCGAGGGACCACAACCAGGGTCATACCGGTGACAGCAATCATCAGAGCGATGATAACCAACGAGGAGGGAAAAATACGAACAAAGGCGGTAACCACTCGGTGGTCATCGTGGCCATGATAATAGGAGAGGTGAGTCAAGTGGAAATTTCAGAAAGAGGAGATTCAACAATGACGGGAAGACATCAGCAGCAGCACCAGCACCAACAACAAATTTTAGGGGAGGAGAACGACCACCAGTTAGATGTTACAAATGCGGGAAAGAGGGACATATCAGCCCAAACTGTCCACAACAATCCAAGGTGTGTTACAACTGTGGGAAGGAAGGCCACATCGCTCGAGATTGTACTATAGCGAAACCAAGTTCAGCGGGAGTGGTGATTCCAAGGGCTGTCCCGGATAAGGCGAAATCAGCGGTTCCTGGAAGAGCGTTTGTCGTAACTGGCCAAAACGTGAGAAACCCGAACGAGGTGATCACGGGTAAGCTAATCTTGAATTCTTGCGAAGTTTATACTTTACTAGATACCGGTTCTACCCATTCTTTTATCTCTCCTGCTTGTGCTCAACGTTTAAACTTGACTCCGGAGAAATTGGACTTTAACTTATCTGTTGAAACTCCGTTGGGTGAAACCTTCGTTACATCTACAGTTTATAAATCTTGCATGATCCAAGTTGGCACTATCACATTACCTGTTGATCTTATCTCTTTAAAGATACTTGCTTTTGATGTGATTTTAGGAATTGATTGGTTAACCACTCATCATGCTAAAATTGATTGTTTTCGTAAGGTTGTTAGTTTTCATATTCCTAACCAACCTGTCATACGAATTCAAACTACTAAACCACTAAAATCAGTCACTGTCATATCAAGCCACAAAGCTATTCGTTTATTGAAAAACGGATGTCAAGCTTTCTTAGCCCATGTTATGGATTTGAACAAAGACAAGTCAGATTTGAATAATATTTCTATTGTTAGAGAATTTTCCGATGTATTTCCTGAAGAACTTCCCGGTCTACCCCCGGAACGAGAAATTGAATTCTTTATTGACCTTGAACCCGGTACAAAGCCCATTTCTAAAACCCCATATCGAATGGCTCCTATTGAACTTCAGGAGTTAAAAGTCCAACTACAGGAGTTGTTGGACATCGGTTTTATTCGTCCTAGTACGTCTCCTTGGGGTGCTCCTGTTTTATTCGTAAAGAAGAAAGACGGGAGTATGCGACTTTGTATTGACTATCGAGAATTGAACCATGTCACCATCAAGAATAGGTATCCGCTACCTCGCATTGATGACCTGTTTGACCAGTTGCAAGGAGCACAATTCTTTTCAAAGATCGATCTTCGTTCTGGATATCATCAGCTGAAGATTAAAACTGAGGATATTCCAAAGACTGCCTTCAGAACTCGGTACGGGCATTATGAATTCTTAGTAATGTCTTTTGGATTGACTAATGCTCCTGCTGCCTTCATGGATATGATGAACCGTGTATTCAAAGAATATTTGGATCAGTTCGTTGTTGTCTTTATTGATGACATCCTCATCTATTCCAAAAGCCGTGAAGATCATGAGCGCCATTTGAAGCTGGTACTGCAAAGGCTTCGTGAAAACAAGCTATATGCCAAACTGAAGAAATGCGAGTTCTGGCTTGAGGAAGTAGCATTCCTTGGGCACGTGGTGTCAAAACATGGAGTATCTGTCGACCCGGCGAAGATTGAAGCCATACAAAGTTGGGAGCAACCGAAGTCGGTAACCGAAGTACGTAGCTTTCTGGGCTTAGCTGGTTATTATCGGAGATTTGTGGAAGGATTTTCTCGAATCGCTACTCCGTTAACTCAGCTGACTCGGAAAGATACAAAATTCGTATGGAGTGAGGAATGCGAGAAGAGTTTCCAAGAACTCAAGAGGAGACTCATTTCGGCACCTGTTTTGACAATACCATCTGGTTCGGATGGATTTGTTATCTACAGCGATGCTTCAGGCAAAGGGTTAGGATGTGTTCTCATGCAACATGGGAAAGTCATAGCCTATGCCTCACGACAACTCAAAGAATATGAGAGGAATTATCCTACTCATGATTTGGAGTTGGCAGCAGTCGTTTTTGCGTTGAAGATCTGGAGACACTACCTGTATGGGGAGAAAGTGGAGATCTATACAGATCATAAAAGCCTCAAATATTTCTTCACCCAAAAGGAACTCAACATGCGGCAACGACGTTGGCTTGAGCTGTTGAAAGATTACGATCATACCATCCAATACCATCCTGGAAAAGCAAACGTAGTAGCTGACGCATTGAGTAGAAGATCATATGCGGGTACGAGTGCAATGTTTTTAACACAAAGGCCCATTTTGTATGACTTGCAAAGGATGGAGATAGAGATGAAGGCTCCAAGTACCCACATGATGATATCAAATATACGAGTAGAACCGACTTTAATCGATAAAGTTAAAGCTGCTCAAGCTACGGATATAGAGCTGATGCGTATGAAGAAGAAAGTGCAAGAAGGTGCTATTCCAGAAGCAAGAATCGATGAAGAAGGAATACTTCGAGTCAACTCCAGACTTTGTGTTCCTAACGATTTTGACTTGAAGCATAGAATAATGATGGAGGCACACAACACACCGTTTGCAATCCATCCTGGGAGTACCAAAATGTATCACGATCTTCGACATACATTTTGGTGGAGCAATATGAAAAGAGAGATCGCGGAGTTTATCTCGAGATGTTTAACTTGTCAACGTGTAAAAGCGGAGCATCAAGTACCAAAGGGTCCATTGCAACCACTTGAGATTCCGAAATGGAAGTGGGAACACATTACTATGGATTTTGTTACAGGTCTTCCCAAGGTTTCTCAAGGCATAGATGCGATTTGGGTTATTGTTGATAGATTAACCAAGTCCGCTCATTTCTTGCCGATACGTGAGACTTATTCCCTTGAACGTCTTGCTAGTATGTACGTGAACGAGATTGTGAGATTGCATGGCATGCCAGTATCCATAGTTTCGGATCGTGACCCAAGATTCACTTCACGATTTTGGGTTAGCTTGCAGAAAGCTATGGGCACGGATTTACGATTCAGTTCAGCATACCATCCTCAAACGGACGGACAATCAGAGAGGACTATTCAAACTCTTGAAGATCTATTAAGACTTTGTGTCTTAGATCTCAAAGGGAGTTGGGATAAGTACCTACCATTGGTGGAATTCTCCTACAACAACAGTTATCAGGCGAGCATAGGTATGGCTCCATTTGAGGCGTTGTATGGAAGAAAATGTCGTTCTCCAGTATGCTGGGACGAGGTGGGTGAAGCAACATTGTTGGGACCAGAATTGGTACGCATTACTACAGAGAAGATCCAAACGATTCGACAACGTATACAAACGGCACAGGATCGACAAAAGAGTTATGCGGATCTTCATCGGAAGGACGTGGAATTTAATATTGGGGATCATGTATTGTTACGTGTTGCACCATGGAAGGGAGTTACAAGATTTGGGAAGAGAGGAAAGCTCAATCCAAGATTTGTTGGTCCATTTGAGATTCTTGAGCGAATAGGAAATGTGGCATATAGACTCGCATTACCTCCAAGCATGTCTCGTGTTCATAATGTTTTTCACATATCTATGCTTCGTAAATATGTTAAAGACCCGAACCACATTATTGAGTTAGAACCAGACGAGATAGCTGAAGATTTAACGTACGAGGAGGTACCTGTTAAGATCTTGGATAGGAAAGAGCATGTCCTACGCACGAAGGTTATACCACAAGTTAAGGTTTTGTGGAGAAACCATGCTATTGAAGAAATGACCTGGGAGTTGGAATCAGAAATGAAAGCGAGGTATCCTCACCTTTTTGAAACATCAGGTACGTACGTCAATTTCGAGGACGAAATTTCATAAGGAGGGGAGGTTGTAAGACCCCAACTTATTAATGAATAAAATCAAATTTTCTCTAAATATTATTGTGAATAATAAGGGGTTAATTTGATATAATACTTTGGTTATGGGTGAAATGTGCAAATTTTGCAAAATAAGCAAGTGGTTATAAAATATTCATTTTGTCGGGGAATATTCGTTTGGTCGTGGAATATTCTTGCTGTCGGGGAATATTCGTACGACGGCGCAGCCTTGTGTGGGCCCCATAACGGAAAGCGATTGGATGAAGAAAACGACAAGTATAAGTTGTTTATAAATAACGGCGTAGTTGTTACCGTTAATACTGTTGAAATACCCGGTGGTTAAAAATACAGTAATAACGCGTGGTTGCACAGTAGCACACGGATTGCACATATATTGAATTATTGATTCGTACGTAAGAAGGCACTACTCAATAATTGTTACAGTAGTTATTGTTCAATATTTTATTTTATTGATTCAATAATTGCTGCATTGATATTTTATATTATTGTTGTTTCAATAATTGTTGCTGCACAGTATTTTCCATTATCAGATCAATAATTCATATTATTTGAATAATATTATTAGATAACATTATTGGCAATGTCTAGAAAGTTCTGTCTAAGGAGAGGTTTGGTCATCTAATTGCGCGCCAGTAAGGAGAAATCCTTATTGGAAAGCCCCCTCTTTCCTGGGAACGGCCTGGTTGTCATAAATGTGATTCTGTAATATTATTTGTGAATAATTAATTATTGATTCATATGATAAGGAAATATTTATTTTATGTGGATATAAATGAGGGATATATTTTTGTGGTTAAAAATGAAGGAGTTAATGTTGAGGTTTTTATCATATTTTTGTCGGAATGGAGGTATTAAAAATCAGGGTTTTTGAGATATTTTGCGGGGGTTATAATTTTTAATCCGACCGTTGGATCGTGGTAATTTTTGGATATGTTATACATATATAAGTTGAGTATATGTCCACAAATTTTGAACCGTTAAAAATGAACGTATGATTTATTATGAATTTTACAAGATGACTGGTTCAGAAATTGTTGAATTTTCGGAGTTTATCATTTTGGTGGAAAATTCTAGAATTGGTGGGCCCCACTTGTGGTTGGTGAAGAAATGTGCTGAATTATATTTCAAATGTGGTGGGTGGGAATAGTAGCAGGTAAAGCCATCAGGTTGCAGGTCAAACCTACCAAAATTTTCCTATAAATAGAGGGCTAAGTTAGAATTGAAAATCACACCAGAAACAAGTTTTCTCTCTTTCTCTCTCTAGATTATTGAGTGTATTTTGTGAGTATTTAGATACTTTGAGAGTTTCTATTCATCAGAGCAAGTTTCTTTCAGCCTTATACCGGTATTCCGACCAGAAGTACTGATATTTTGAGGTAAGGGATATTATTTTCTTCTTAAATGATATTATTTTCTTCAATATCATTATGCTGAAATATTGATATGAGTTTTTATCAAATTTGGAACTTTTTGTGTCGGGGGTTACTATTCACGTATACGGCACTATTCACGTATACGGCACTATTCACGAATACGGCACTATTCACCGAAAAATAAAATTTTCCCTTTTTGTCCAAGATGTCTATTATGGTTACTATCTTTGATTGTATCCATGTTTTGATCTTTATTTTTGAATTCTGCTTCACAATTGATTATTATGAAGTATTATTGATCTTGGATAAACTGTTATACGAATCCCTACTATTTGTCCTTCTGTCTCATTGGATTCGTTCTCTTTAAGATATTTTTCATCATCCTCAGTCCTAAATGATGATATTACTGAATATCTTTGGCCTGTAGTGCAAAGATGTATAATTACTTGATGAATATCTTTGGCCTGTAGTGCAAAGATGAACAGGTGTTGAGATGAACATGACCGACTGATGATACAAATGAATATCTTTGGCCTGTAGTGCAAAGATGAATATTTGGTTAAAGATGATTATTAATTGATGTTACAGGGATAAAATATTGATGATGGACTTTTAAATCTTAGAAGATAGTAGAATTCTTTCTCTACTTGACTCTTCTAATGGTTTGCTGTTTCCGCTGCAGTTGTTGATCTAAAACTTGTTGTCGATTATATTTTATCAGATTTTTCCCTGTTGAAGACTAACGATAATTTGTTGTATATTATCTTAGTCATAATATTCTTTACTGGGCTAGTTGAGCTCACCCTTTTCCTTTTTGTTCCATTTTTCTTCTCAGGAGGTGAGAACATAGCAGGATCTAGTCGGGGTATGGAGTGATGGTTCTAGAAAGATGTATTAGCAGTCCTCACTATTTCTGTAAAATAGTGTTTGAATAATTGTAATGAGGATTTATTTGAGTGTGGATATTGTCTAGAAGACAATATTTGTATTTAAACTCACAGTATGTGTTGTCGTATTTTGCACGACAATTGTATTATTGATGTTGTAGTTTGCTTTCTGTACCATGTATTTGGCGACTCAGAATGGGTGTTGTATACCTATTCTGGGGGCGTCACATCTATTACCTGTCGGGTAAATTCTAATTACGCACAGCACGCAAGTATACGTGGTTAACAAGTAATATAATAGTAAGTAGAGTATCGTTCCCACAGAGATTAGCAAGAAATTAACTCTCACAATTACCAATTTCCTATTAATCCAAAATTTATTAAACTAACCAATTTCAAGTTTGTAACTAAAAGTATTAAAAATATTAAAATTACCAAACAATCAACAAACCATAAAAACTGAATTTTTAAACAAATATTGGAAAATTAGACTTACGACTTCACTCTAAGCATCACTCTGATTATTACACCTTATTCCAGTTTAATTCACTATCCCAGTTTATTAATCAAGAACACATAAAGTAGCACTAGTCACCTCTCGATGAACTAATACCGTATTAACTCAAATCCACAATTTAGATAGAATCAAGTTAAACACCTTAATCAACTAACTCACTATATCTCTATGTGAATTACAATTAAAGAAGGTTTAAATTCAAGTTCTTTATCGGATTACATGCGATGTCAAGCATATCTCTACCCTAACATTCATCAAGATTCTATTCATTCACAGAATTCAAGAACACATGCTATATTAACTAAGTCTAGACTCGTACTTCCTCTCTCGAATCCATACAAATTCACAAAGAATTGTTGATCAGGCAATTCATAAATTCAAGCATAAATTAATATAGATAAACTGAGGAATAGCTTATTAAACTAAAAATCAAAGATTACATAACCATTGTTCCACTTAAAGATCCATTATAAGCCTAAAAATTAATTTAGTTCATCATCATGAATTCAAAAATTGAATTAATTAAAGATAACATCCTTCTAATTACAAATATAAAACTATAGATGAATAATAAATTCAGAACACCCTTCACTTTAACCTTAATCTGCAATTGATATGAAAATCCTTCAATTATCTTCACTCCAATGCTTGTTCCAAAAATCTATCTTCTAGCTCTGTTAATTTCCCTTGTGTTGGATGTTATCTCGTCTATATCAATCTTGTTATTTGATGTTCATTTAAAATGATTAGACACGTCATCTGATTGAAATTCCATGCTAATATGAATCCCAAGTCATCCCAAATACTAAAACTTGTAGTCTTTGAAACCAACTAAACAATTGCTTGCTCCAGAACCCCCGCCCCGGCGGGGGTGTTGCTTTGAAAATCGCCCGCCCCGGCGGGCATACATTATGTCTCCTAAGTTCTGGACCCCCCGCCCCGGCGGGGGTGTAAGGCTTAAAAACGCCTACCCCGGCAGGCATGCAATCTGCTAGATGGTCATCTTAAGCTTTAAACTTGCTAGGTTATTGCCACAATTGCACCCTTTTTGATCAAATGTCACACCACCAAACCTACACATAAAATAACAATAAACAAGTAAAAACACACATAAAAATAAGGAATTAACACCGATTAAGCTTAAATTAGGAACCTATTCATGGGTATAAAACCCACTTATCAAAATCTCCCCAACTTAAACCGTACTAGTCCTCGAGCACAAAACAAACTAACATGCTAAGCAATGCAATGCAATAATATGTAATGCATCTAATCTATATGTCTACGAATCCAACAATATCATAGAATCAAAATTATTCCTCTGGCCTTAGAGAAATCAAACAAACATTACAATAATATCAAAACCAATCAATAACTTCTTATCAATCCTCGAATCTTAAACCGTTATTACTAGTATAGTGTGTGAGTGCTCAACATTCATGCTAACTGATGCAATTACAAATTTAATACATAACAACTCTCTTAGAAGGCATCATACAGTGTAAACTCAAGAAATCTAGAAATAAGCTAGATTCAACTAAATTTAAATAATTACCAATATCGAGGGTCACCATGGGATACTTATGCTTTATTTTTCATTTACGGGGGCTTTTTACTCTTATTTCCCATTTTATTCATTTTTTAAATACACATAGCTATGCAATGTCTTATTCCCTTAGGCTTTTCAATGTTATCTTAACGAGCTTTCGACCAACGACTCCCAAACCATTAAGACCTTAGGGCGCTAGGTGTAAAGACAATCCCCTCGGGCTTACTTACTCAAGTAACAAAGGCTACAAAACTAGACAAGCACGCCACGGTGTTTATTCATACTTTTTTTTAGATAGCTTATATACCCCAAATATTCTCCCAAACTTGGGTTCTTGTCTAACTTTAGCCATCACTACTTATTCTCGTCATTCATTCATTTAAACTAGCATATTCCTTTAGAACATCCGTATGTATCAATTTGAACTAATCAGTCCACATAAGTGTTATTGATGTGCAAACTTTTTTATACCAGTGTCAAACATGGAAAAGATTCAATTCATAACTCAAAATTACATCATAGTTCTAATGTTGGGTACTGCATTTGTCTACTTAATCCCAATCTCATCATTGTCCAATATAAAATGAACTACAACAACTGCTAGACATATGCAATATAACATAATGCTTAACTAAATAATTTTTATTATTTTTATTATTTTTTTATGGTAAACATAACATGAGTGCAAAAATAATTAAAAATTATTTATGCTCCTAAGCTACTATGCAACTACATGACTACTTGAATGCAAACATTTAAGAATCCTAACACTAAACAATGAACTAACATATGCAAACCTAGCTAATGAGATTAAACATGCAAACATAAAATGCAAACATGAAACTAAATCCCCTAAACTTGAAAATTACAATGCCCTCATTGTATAGATAAAGCAATAAATATATGAGGACTTCCCTATAATCGCCTAAGTCTGGGGTGGTGATGGTTGTTCTTCTTTATCGGAGTCACTTAGTGGAAACCTTGGCATTGGGACTGGTTGCTGATATGAGAATTGTGCATTGGGATTGAAGCTCTGGAGTGTCGTGTTCAAGGAGGCGAACGACATATTCATAGCCTCGAACATGTGGTTTTGCCTCGCTGTGAGTCGCTGCATCTCTCTTCGTGCTTGCTTGTTATGCTCATCCACTTGTCGTTGAAAGTTGAGAAAATGACGGCTAGATATGGCCTCAGACTGTGGTGGTGCCTCTGTTCCTTGTTCTCCCATTGTCGCATCCTCCTGAAACTCGTCATCATCCAAGGTGTCTTTAGCGTCAGCCTTATCCTTCGAAGCTGAGGGAAATACAAAACCTACTCCTCTAGGATGTGACTCACCCCCTGCCCACACCGCATACCTCACAATCATTCTTGAATCTAGTGTCTGAAGCGGCAACTGGGTGGTCTCATCATCAGACCATCGAACTCCTGCTTGCCTACACAACCAATAAATGAGTGATGGGTGTGGCAAGCCGCCCGAGAAATGTCCTCGTAAGCATCGTCGAATTAAAAAACTGATTATAGTCCCTACGTCGATGATGAAATTTTGCACAATTGCATATAAGAGTAATGCCTTTTCTTTAGTCACATCAGATGTGTTCGTGGATGGAAATAACATGGCACATAAGAATGCGTACCATATCTTTCCATACCTGTTGAGATCCTTAATGTGAAAAATAGTGCCTCCTTTTCGACCTTTGATCCATGTGGTTCCCGGCTTTGTCATTTCCCTCAGAATAGCCTCAAAATCAGGATGGTTGTCACGTAAGTGGGTGTACTGGCAATATCTCGGTACTCTTAACTGGTAGTATGTGTTGATAGGATCGGCACTAAAAGGAACTAGCCTCCCCGGCACAAAAGCATTGAAAGGGGCCTTATCTTCGACGTTAGCGTAGAATTCTTTGACCACACTCACAACTGCAGCCTCGGGCTATTTCGTAAACTTATTCCAACCCTTCCGATATATTTGTTGCATCATTTCACCGTCGACATGGTCCGGTGCCAACCCCCGCTCCGGTGTAAGTGCTTTTGTCACCATGTAGTCGTAACGGTCAGTGGTGGCGGCGACACTTTTGAATTTTCAGCTATCAAATGTTCGTGTTGGCGGTGCGGTTCCGGAACTCTCTCCACATTGCCTCTTTGATGTGGGTTTAGATGCCAGTAACTTGAATTTGGTGAACTGCAACAACGAATGCCCCCAAACCTTGCTTAAGTAAATTATCGAACACTTGGTGTGCACAATGTTCAATCCCTAAACTTGATGATTTTGCTTCAACTATGGTGATAGGAAAGTAGGAATTGGAAGACAAAGTGCTCACTCTCAATTGTTGTATAACTTCCCTCAATAAGAACCCTAATTCGTAGCTTTCTGAGTTTGAGTTGACTGTATGTGGTGAAAGTGGGTTGTGAGGGTATGAATTTATAGAAATAGTGTGATGGTGCAAGGTTGTGGTGTGAAGTAATGGACTAAAATAGTGGGTACGTGTGTTAATGAAGTGGGATGGTAGATTGTAACTTGCCAAAACGTGGGTATATGAAGTTGTTGGTGTGGTGTTTCAGTTGGGAACTAAGTAGTAGTGGGAAAATATGATGTAACTGCCGAAAATTGCTGGTTCAAATTCAGGACCCCTGCCCCAGCGGGGGGTATTGTGCCTATTAAGCCTGCCCTGGCGGGCATGTACACTGTCAACGAAATTAGGAGACCCCCGCCCTGGCGGGCATGGTAGGCTTGCAGGGGCTCGCCCTGGCGGGCATGTGTTCTATAAATGGCCTTGTTTTGCTTATTTCTTCCCTGCGATTCCAATCCATGATCATATTATGTTCCTGAAATACCATCAAACATAATTATGATTAGATATTGAGCAAATTTAAGCATGGTGATAAGATTATCTAGGAAATGCAACTTAACTAAATATGTAATGAACTTATTCTATATTACTAATTATTCTAAACTATAATTTGATGAACATGAATAAAAATATGAAGACTAAAAGTACGATTGAGTTGCCTCCCAATTAGCGCTTGATTTTAAGTTGTTCAGCCCAACTACTCCCTGTTTATGGCGCGTCGGCAAGTGTGATTGCGATGACGTCCCAATTGGACTCACCACCCCAATAATGCTTCAACTGTTGACCGTTGACCTTGAAAGTCTCTAATGGGTTTCTACTGTAGAGTTCAACGGTGCCATGTGAGAAAACTCTTTTGATGGTAAATGGACTCGACCACCTCGATTTTAGCTTTCCTGGGAACAACCTCAATCTTGAGTTGAACAATAGTACCGATTGTTCCAGTTCCAACGTTCTCTGCATGATTTTCTTATCGTGCCATTTCTTTACCTTTTCTTTATATAACTTGGAGTTCTCGTAAGCTTAAAGTCGGAATTCATCGAGTTCATTTAACTGAAGTTGCCTCTTTTCACCTGGAGCTGCTTGATTAAAATTGAGTTTTTGAATTGCCCAGTAAGCCTTATGCTGTAACTCGACAGGTAGGTGACAAGCTTTCCCGTATAGAAACTGATATGGTGACATCCCAATTGGTGTCTTGTAAGCAGTTCTGTAGGTCCATAGTGCCTCATCCAATCTGAGAGACCAATCTTTTCGATTCGAATTCACTACCTTCTCCAAAATTCTCTTTACGTCCCTGTTCGAAACCTCAACTTTCCCACTTGTTTGGGGATGATATGTTGTTGCTACCTTATGGTTGACCACATATTTTGCTAAAAGAGCTGTGAACGATTTGTTGCAGAAGTGACTTCCCTCATCACTTATTATAGCTCTAGGTGTGCAAAATCTTGTAAAAATATTCTTTTGCAAGAACTTAAGAACCACTTTGGCATCGTTAGTGTGACACCCCCAAAATTAGGTATACATCACCCATCTTGGGTCGTCAGATACATAGTATAGAATACAAATACAACTTACTAATACAACTGTCGTGTACAATACGACAAAATATAAACTGTGAGTTTGAATACAAATATTATCTTCTAGAGAGTATTCATACTCAAAAGGAGTCCTCATTACATTTATTAACACACTATTACATAGAATAGTGAGGACTACTAACTAATACTATCATTCGGACCATCACTCCGTTCCCCGACTTGCCCCAACTACGTTCTCATTTCCTGAAGAGAACAGTGAAAGAAAGGGTGAGTTCAACTAGCTCAGTAAGAAATATTATGACTAAGATAATACAGAATAAATTATCATTAGCCTTCAACAATGTTAAACTGATAAAATATAATAGACATCAAGTTTAACTACAGCGGAACAAGCAATCCATTAAAAGAGTCAAGTAGAAAATAAACTCTACTATCTTTTATGATTTAAAAGGTTTTTCAACATTGTGATCGCTGGGACTCAGCTTAATAAAATAATCCACATCATCGAATCATCCCTGCACTACGGCCAAGGATATTCGTGTATTCATTAATGGTCATGATCATGCCAACAACTGTCCATCAATGCACTACGGGCCAATGAGGACTTTTATCACATCATTTGTAACATTATGGTCATGATTATACCGAATAATCCCTGGTCATAATCATACCAAGTCCATCTATGCACTACAGGCCACAGATGACTTTCAACATTTTACAAACATGAGGATGATGACAATGATATAAGAATTCAATAAAACAAGTTCAAGAATTAATTTATCCAAGAATTAACAACGTCCAAATTGTCAACATGATACTGCTTTGTGGAGTAAAATTCAAGAATACTTAGAAGAATATTTTCATGAAAAGATACTGGATGAACCGCAATTATCAAGGATATTCCACTAATTTCATGGAGTATAGAAGTCAAAACTTAACCAACTGAGTATAATAAAGGATGGAATAACAAAAGAAATCACCCGGCATGCGATAGACCGCACAGACAGGTTATTCCAACAGAATAATAAATAATGGAACCAGGTCCGGTGTAAACGTACAGACAGGATATTCCGACAGAATAATAAATAATGGAACCAGGTCCGGTGTAAAACACACAGACAGGATGTTCCAACAGAATAATAACAAGACGGAACCAGGTCCGGTGTAAAACACACAGACAGGATGTTCCAACAGAATAATAATAAAAACGGAACCAGGTCCGGTGTAAAACACACAGACAGGATGTTCCAACAGAATAATAATAAAAACAGAACCAGGTCTGGTGTAAAACACACAGACAGGATGTTCCAACAGAATAATAGAAGAATGTCACCAAGTATAAGGTAGACCGCGTAAACAGGTTATTCCAACAGAATAATAAGAAATGGAATAACAACATTTCTCTTCATGAATAAGAAAGAATAACACCCCTTACCGTTTTAAAGAAGAGCTGAAATAAAGAAGTAGTTAAGTAGTAGAATACTCTTCTTCTCTCTCTATAGTTTCTCTCTATAGTTTCTCTCTCTAGAGTTCAGTGAATTCGTAAGAAATAATGAAGGAATGAGCTGCTATTTATAGAAAAATAGAATGCATAGTAACTATTTCATGAACGGTCCAGATTGATTACTTTAATCTGACGGTCCATATTTAAAGAAAAATCTTTTAAATAAAATATAATATATTCTATTTATAGAATAACTTTAATAAAGTATTTTGTTTTATATAAAAAGATGTTTTTGTTTTATTACGTTAATAATACGAATAAAACAAAACGTCATTATCGCTAAATAATTCATATTATTAACTGACAATAATTGAATTAAACTGAATGACTTCTCACATAAGCATTAATAATCAATACCGTGTGCTACTATGCAACCACACGTATTACTATACTTTTACTACCGAGTAGTTCAACAGTATCAATGGTAAAACTTCCGCCGTTATTTTTAATAAAATATTTTTATCGTTTTCTCAATCCGACAATAATTCCGTTGTGAGGTCCACCAATGATTGTGCCGTTGTACGAATATTTCCTGTTAAAACGAATATTCCCCGACCAATCGAATATTATATAACAACTTGCGTACTTTGTAAAATTTATAAATATTATCCACAACTATAACATTATATCAAATTAACTCCATAATATTCAAAAATAATATTTATAGAAAATTCATCTTTATTTATAAAAGTTGGGGTCTTACAGTTAGTGGGTAGTGCTACGGCTTCAACCCATTTTGATACATAATCAACCTCAAGCAATATGTACTGATTGTTGAATGAGGAAGGGAATGGCCCCATAAAATCAATGCCCCAAACGTCAAAAATTTCAACTTCCAAGATAGTATGTAGTGGCATCTCATTCCTTTTTGATATGTTTCCCACCCTTTGACATCTATCACGGCTTTTTACGAATTGGTGGCCGTCTTTAAATGTTGTTGGCCAATAGAACCCTTCTTGAAGAATTTTCGCTGCTGTTCTCTCACTTCCATAATGTCCTCCATATGCATACGAATGACTCTCATACATTATGTTTTTCACTTCGCTGTAGGGTACACACCTTCTAATCATCTTGTTGGCGCAGTGTTTAAATAGGTATGGCTCATCCCACATGTACCACTTGATGTCATAAAGGAATTTCTTTTTCTGCTGTCGTGTAAGATCTGGTGGAAGGATGTTGCTCACTAGATAATTAGCAAAATCCGTGTACCATGGAAATTCCATATTGATCCCAAACAGCTGCTCGTCCAGAAATGATTCATTAATTACACATCTGTCCTCTTCCTTTTAACCCTAATTTTCTAGCCTTGACAAATGATCTGCAACTTGATTCTCCGTCCCCTTTCGATCTTTTATTTCCAAATCAAATTCTTGTAGGAGAAGTATCCACCTGATAAGTCGTGGCTTAGCATCTTTCTTCAAGATTAGGTATCGAATGACTGAGTGATCTGTATAAACTACTACCTTTGTCCCGATCAAATATGCCCAAAATTTATTGAAAGCATATACTACTGCAAGTAATTCCTTTTCCGTAGTTGTGTAATTCATCTGGGTCTTCGTAAGTGTCTTGCATAGTATATAGCATGAAATACTTTCTCTCAGCGTTGATCCAAGACAGCCCCAACTGCATAGTCACTTGCATCACACATTAACTCAAAAGGCATATTCCAATCTGGAGCGACAATAATTGGAGCTTTAGTTAATTTCTTCTTCAATAGCTCGAATGCCAACTTACAATTCTCATCAAACTTAAAAACTGAATCCTTCTTTAAAAGACTGCACAATGGTTTTGCAATTTTAGAGAAGTCTTTTATAAATCTCCTGTAGAACCCGACATGTCCCAAAAAACTGCGTATTCCCTTAACTGAAGTTGGTGGTGGAAGCTTTTCAATCGTTTTCAGCTTTACTTTATCGACCTCCAGTCCTTTAGCCGAGACCTTGTGCCCCAAAATTATTCCTTCTTCAACCATGAAATGACACTTTTCCCAGTTAAGTACCAAATTTATTTCTGTGCATTTCTGTAAAACCATCACCAAATTCTCTAGACAGGCATCAAAATCATCCACATAGACAGAAAAGTCGTCCATGAAGACTTCCACATTTTTCTCCATCATGTCCGAGAAGATGGCCATCATACATCGTTGGAAGGTAGCGGGTGCATTACACAAGTCGAATGACATTCTCTTGAATGCGAATGTGCCATATGGGCACGTGAAAGTAGTCTTCTCTTGATCTTCAGGAGCAATGACTATCTGATTGTATCCCGAATACCAATCCAATAAGTAGTAAAATTCGTGGCCCGCCAATCTATCCAACATCTGGTCAATAAAAGGCAAAGGAAAATTATCCTTGAGGGTCGCCTTGTTTAATTTTCTGTAGTCCATGCAAACTCTCCAACCAGTTACTGTCCTCGTTGGAATTAGCTCATTGTCATCATTTTGTACCATGGTCATTCCTCCCTTTTTCGGCACATATTGAACCGGACTGACCCACTTACTGTCTGAAATTGGGTAGATGATTCCCGCATCCAACCATTTTAAGATTTCTTTCTTCACTACTTCTTTCATGATTGGGTTAAGCCATCTCTGTTGCTCCATTGTCGGCTTTGTATCTTTTTCCATCAAAATTTTGTGCATGCAAAAGGATGGGCTTATTCCTTTGATATCTATAATTGTCCATCCTATGGCTGATTTGTGGTCTCTAAGAACTCTCAACAACTTTTCTTCCTGCAATTCATTAAGTGTAGCAGAAATAATAACAGGTAAAGAATTAGAATTGCCTAAATATGCATACCTGTGGTGTTTAGGGAGTGACTTAAGTTCAAGAGCAGGCGGCTCCTCCAATGACGGTTTCATCCTTGTTGTGGCTCATTCCTCCATGTGCAATGGTTCAAAGGGTGCTTTGAATATGATAACTCGTGGTAAGGAATCCAGCATTTGCAAGTAATCCACAAATTTCGGATCATCTAAATCTTCATCTCCCAATAATGTTGTTTCCAATGGATCATTTGTGAACGAGAATTCTGTAATTTATTTTAATATTTATTGAATTAAATAAATATTTTCGATGATTTAATTATTAGATTTAATAATTAATTGATGCAATTGTGGTAGATTAATTTAATCATATGTGTTACATTATTAAATTAATGTAGAGAATTTTTATTATTCAAGTATGTGATTAATTGAGCTTATTGAATTAAATGAATATTTAATTAAGCATGATGTTATTTTAATTAAATTAAATTATTAATTAGAAATTTAATAAATTGACATTATTTATTAATGAGATATTTATTTATGTGACTATGTGAATTTATGAGTAATTATTATATTTTATTTAAAGTAAATTAAATAAAATATGGGATTTATTTTATAAAGAGGGTGACATTATTGAACTATATGATGAAGGTTTTATTAAAATAAAGAGCTTTGAGTTATTTTCTTGCTAAGCCAAACATGGCACTAAGGGAGGTTATGGGCAGTTAACCCATGACTGGGCAACTGACCACATCGCGTCAGTTCTATTTCAATCGGCGTCTTCTCATTCCTTTCATTTTTTCTAAGTCTAAAATTGTTCAGAGAGAGAGTTCAGAGAGAAAGTGAGAATTTGTGAGAGATATTATAAGTATTTAATTAACAGGTACTTGTAGAAAGCTTTCATTAACCATCTCCTAACCTATACTCTGGGTAATTCTCCCAAACCCAATTTCTACATTTACGTCTTTTAGTTTTTATAAATTGGCTTTCAAAACTTCTGTTAATCTCTGTGATTTGGGAATTGTACTATTATATGGATTTATGTGATAGTAAGAATAGCATAACATGTTTTATATATATATTACATGATTCAATATCATCAAGTTCATGAAAACATGTAGTAATCTGATGACTTGTTATTTCAAAATAAACAGAGTACGTGATATGGCCATATGGCCTTATATGTGATAATTGATGTATTGATTATATATTATCCCTAAATTTTACACCCTTATATTATTGAGCATGTTAATACGAAGTGATCAAGCTTTAAACGAACGGATTTGGCCTTATAACGAATCCGTAGTGTTAAATTATAAGTTTTGTTCAAAATCCTCAAGAACTTCAAAAACAGTCTAAATTTTTATGATTTAAATATGTGATTATATGTTTTAATAGGTTAAAATCACTTTATAGATGTTGTATTATGATTATGCATAAATTATAACATGTGGGTATATGTGATTTGGTGAAATTAGTGTTAAAAATGTGTTGATTTCGCTGAACTCTGTGTTCTTCGCGAACTGAGATTCAGTTTCTGGGGTCTCGCGCCGCGGCGCCAGCTCTAGAACTGATTTCTCGCGCCGCAGCGCCACAGCGCTCGCAGCGCCAAGACTCGAGCCACGGCGCCACAGCGCCGCAGCGCCAAGGGCCCGGCCATAGCGCCACCGCGCCGCAGCACGACTCCTTAGCATATTAGTGGCGCCGCAGCGCCACTCTCCAGAAAATGTCAGAAATGTATTTTTAAAATGTTAAAGTCTAACAAGTGTTAGTGGATTGATGTAATGAACATGTAATCATGTTAGAGGTATTATGAGATGATAAAATAGTTGTTTAACATGTAATAAAATATTATATGTGAATTGAATTATTAAATACATAATTAGTTTGATAATTCATGAAGTATAAATTATGTGACAACGTGATAATTTGACTAAGTTTAGTCAATAATTAAAGTAGACAACGAGAATGAGTTTATATTGATTAGTTAATTTATAATTAACTGGTATTGTGTATATGAATGGTATGTAGGATTTAATTCAAAGAACGTGCTTAGTTAAAGTGTAATCTACGCACGAGGCAAGTATCCTATCCCTAACTCCATTCTATTGAGCAAGTTTATTTAAACTTAAACGTTACTTTTATGTTGAGCAAGTTTCCTAACCCTACTTGTCATTATTGTTCAAGTTTATTATTTACCTTGAATAAATTATCCTTGTTATTATTCAAGTTCAAGCATGATATTAAAGATTAATTATCTTTCCAAAGCATGATTCAGTTATACAATAATTGTCCTATTGTATACTTTTGAGGTTATTATTCAAATCGAATATCAATTATTGTTGAACCTTATTAGACTAGTGAACCTTATTGATTTAACTAGTCCATAGTTGATGAGCGTTCTAAATTTCAGAACCCTTGATGAATTATCCAAACCAAACTTCCTTTGGTGCGGACTCGAATGTCAAACTGAGATGAACAACCCTGTATAGGGAATTATTTACGCTTTAGCGTTAAGATATTGTGCACAGTATGGTACTAAGGGCTGATCCCCCTAAGTACGAGAAGGAGGTCCATAGTCTTATGACTGTTAAAGGTTTCAAGTATAACCCTTGTTAACCTAGGACATAGTTCAAGGTCTTATGACCCTCAGTATTCTTTTGAGTCATGTTATTTATTCTTGATTCAAAAGTTGAGCTTTATTCAAATGTCTTTGATTATTCGCATGTTATTGTACTGTTATTTCATTTTTATACTTGTGGGCATTTGTGCTCACTCTTGCTTAATAATAACATTGCAGTTAAGAATGAAAGAAGCGATGAACCCTCCACTAGTAAGGGCAAGGGAAAAGTTAGCAAATGATGAAGACCTGTTATTTATTAACTGATGTATTTGTTTAAGACTTGAGTTATGTTGATGTTAAGACTTATTTGTTTAGAATTCCGCACAGATGTTTTAAGGTTAGAGTAACCTGGGATTTATTTATGTTTCAGTTGATGTAACCCTTAAGGGAAGAGATTTTTTTATGATTTCTATTTATTGTATGGTTTGATATTATTTATGGGTAGATAGATAGATGATGCTTGTACAGTGAACACCAAATCCCGTGGAATCGAAGTACCCGGATTTGGGGGTGTCACATCATTAGCCAAACTTTTACCCATTTCTTCACTGATTATTTGATCAATGGCATCCATCCTGAAACACTCCTCTTCATCTGTGGGGAATTTCATGGCCTTAAAAACATTGAACTTTACTTCCTGATCTTGGACCCTCGTAGTTAGTTTACCTTTTTGCACATTGATGAGAGTCCTTCCCGTAGCCAAGAACGGTCTACCTAGGATGATTGGGATATTCTTATCTTCCTCAAAATCCAGAATTATGAAGTCCGCGGGGAATATAAATTTGTCAACCTTGACCAAAATATCCTCCACAATGCCTCTTGGGTACGTAACTGACCTATCTGCCAACTGCAATGAAATGTTCGTAGGCTTTGGAGCTGGCAAACCCAATTCTGTATAAATTGATAACGGCATAAGGTTCACACTTGCCCCCAAATCACATAAACACTTACTGAATGCCATGTTCCCAATCGTGCACGGAATGGTAAAACTCCTCGGATCTTTCAACTTTGGTGGCAACTTTCACTGTAAAACTACACTACACTCCTCTGTTAATGCCACTGTTTCGAAATCTTCCAACTTCTTTTTTATGGACAAAATCCCTTTCATGAATTTAGAATAACTTGGCATCTGCTCAAGGGCTTCAGCAAACGGAATATTAATCTGAAGTTTCTTAAAAACTTCTAAAAATTTAGCGAATTGCTTATCCAATTTTTGTTTTTGAACTCTTTACTGAAACAGTGGAGGAGGATAAACAACTGGTTTGTCATCTAACTTTGTTTGTTCAACTTGCTTTTCCTCACCCTGTTTTTCTTCTACCACTTTGTTCTCATCAACTTTGTCATCCGTTCTAACTGAATTTTCTGCACTTTTCCCATCTAGAAGTTTTCCACTTCTCAAGGTGATTGCCTGACACTGTTCGTGATTTCCCATCGAATTTCTTTTGGTGTCACTTGGTAGAGTCCTTTGCGGTCTATTGTTCAATGCTAATGCATTTTGTCCCTTCTGATTTTTCAAATTCTTGATGGCTATCTCTTGCGATTTCATGGCCATTGCTTGGTTTTTCATAGCTGCCTCGTTATTTGTTATGTACTTTGATAACAACTCCTCTAAATCTGATTTCCTCTCTTGATGTTGAGCTGGTTGTTGTTGATTCTGAAATCCTGGAGGATAAGATGGTCGTGGAGCTTGTTGATGCTGATTATTACTCCATGAAAAGTTAGGATGATTCCTATTCCCCGGATTGTATGTATTCTGGTACGTATTCTGTGGAATTCTGTTGTAGCTACCCAAAAATTGTATTAACGCTGGGTTGATTGCAAATTGATCTGTAGGATGTTCACCCGCGCACAATTCACAAATAACTGTAACTTGTTGTGTCTGTACCCCTGACCAAACATCAAACTTCTTAGAGAGCGCTGAAATCTGCGCTGTTATTGCCGTCACTCCATCTACCTCTAACACTCCAGCTACTGTAGGTTGTGTCATTCTTGCCATGGGCTACTGATAATTGTTAGCTGCCATTGTCTCTATCAATTGATACGCCTCCTCATAATTCTTTGCCATAAAAGCTCCACCCGAAGCTGCATCAATATTGGTCTTGAGATTCCCATGTAATCCATGGTAAAATGTGTTCATCTGCAACCACTTAGGCAATCCGTGATGTGGGCATTTTCTGAGCAACTCTTTGTATCTCTCCCATGCCTAGTACAATGATTCCCCATGTTGCTGTTCAAACATAGTAATCTCGTTTCTCATCTTTGCAGTCTTCGCTGGCGAAAAAAATTTTGCTAGAAATTTTTGAGACAGGTCATCCCAAGTAGTTATTGAACCCGATGGTAGAGAGTGTAACCAACTCTTCGCCTTGTCCCGCAGAGTGAATGGGAACATGTGACGCCCCCAAAATAGGTATACATCACCTATTCTGAGTCATCAAATACATGGTAGAGAATACAAATACAAACTTAATTTATATAACTGTTAAGTGTCGTGTAGAATACGACAAAGCATAAGCTGTGAGTTTTAATACAAATATTGTCTTCTAGACAGTATTCAAACTCAAAATAAGTTCTCATTACATTTATTATCACACTATTTCATAGAATAGTGAGGACTACTAATGCAAACATTTGAACCGTCACTCCGTTCCCCGACTAGTCCCAGCTATATTCTCATTTCCTGAAGAGAACAATGAAAGCAAAGGGTAAGCTCAACTAGCCCAGTAAAAAATATTATGACTAAGATAATACAGAATAAATTATCGTTAGCCTTCAACAGTGTTAAACTGATAAAATATAATAAACATCAAGTTTAACTGCAGCGGAACAAGCAATCCATTAGAAAAGTCAAGTAGAGCATGATATCTACTATCTTCCATGATTTAAAAAGTTTATCATCAATTTTATCGCTGAGACTCAACTTAATAAATAATCTACATCATCGAATCATCCCTGCACTACGGGCCAGTGATATTCATTAGTATCACAACCACGAATTATCCATGCACTACGGGCTAAGGATAATCATGTTTTCACCAATGGTCATGATCATGCCAACAACTGTCCATCAATGCACTACGGGCCAATGAGAATTTTTACCACATCATTTGTAACATTACGGTCATGATTATATCGAATAATCCCTTGTCATAATCATACCAAGCCCATCTATACACTACGGGCCACATATGACTTTCATCATAATATAAACTTGAGGATAATGACAATGATATAAGAATTCAATTAAAGGAAAGCAAATGATAATTTTTTAAAGATTTATAATTTAATTTATCCAGAATTCAGTATCGTCCAAATTATCAACATGATACTGCTTTGTGGAGTAAAATTCAAGAATAATATTGTATCAAAAATAATTTGGACAAAAAAATCAATTTTTGTCATGAATAGTATCCCGGGTGAATAGTAACTGAGTGAATAGTACCCCTTAAATAATACTTCGGGAGTAGTAACCCCGTGAATAGTACTCCGGCATGAAAAAGTTAAAACTTATCAAGAATGCTCAGAATAATATTTTCATGAAAAGATACTAGATGAAGCGCAAATATCAAGAATATTCTACTAATTTCATGGAGTATAGAAGCCAAAACTTTAACAAAATGAGTGTAAAATTCGAAATCTGAAACGAAATAATATTACTTACATACTACAGAGTATGGAAGGAAATATTATTTCATATGAATACTGAACAAAAATAATATCCCTTATCTTAAAAAGGAGAGTATTCCAACTGGCATAGCGGGGATATTCTTGAAGAAAACTTTCACTGTTTTCTACGCTCAAATCTTCTTAAAACTCTAAAGAAATACACTCAATATTATAGAAGAAGAATTCTCTGATTCTAGTGTGATTTTCAATTCTAACTAAGCATCCTATTTATAGGAGAATGGAAGGGGCATTGTGTAAGAAATTTCACGGACGAAACATTTCAAAACTCACGGACCGAAACTTGCAACTTCACAGACGCCCGTTTTTTCAAATTAAGAATATAATATTCAAGTAAAACAAAACTTATATATATATATATATATATATATATATATATATATATATATATATTACCTGCCATTTACGGCAATGAGAAAATTTTTAGTTTCCATATATCATCAGGTCAAGCAAGCAACTTAACCATAATACCATTATTATGTGTTGCTTGCTTGACCTGATGATATATGGATATATATAAATATATATATATATATATATATATATATATATATATATATATATATATATATATATATATATATATATATATATATATAACACACCCGTGACAATATTTTTCATCCACCAATATGTCATTATCACCCACATGTTTATCACACACATTTAATATATAATACTAATACTCCATTCCACCATTTCCACTTTTCCACCAATTTCCACTCAAATAATATTATATATATATATATATATATATATATATATATATATATATACACACACACACACACACACACACAGATCATACTTGTATATATATTCCCTCCCCTTTACGTATACTCTTCCCCCCATTTCCAAAATTATTTCTTCCACACGTGGGCCCCACATGTGGTCCCACCTTTATTATATAAAAATATACCGAATAACATTCTACCGTTTATTTTGAAAAATGGGTAAGTGGGTGTCTAAATAATAAGACAAACACACAACAAATACTTCATAAAAATCTCGTCAATATTTTTAACAACATTTATCATCATTATTATAATTCGTAATATTTAACAACCAGATCGTTCCCAGGAAAAAGAGGTCTTTCCGATAAGGATTTCTCCCTATTGGCGCGCAATTATTGACCAAACCTCTCCTTTACAGAACTTTCTAGACATCGTCAGTATTGTAAATAATAATATAAATAACTTTATCGTCTCAATTATTGATTTAATAATATATAAAATATTGATAATAATTGAATCAAATAACATGAGATACTATGCAACAATTACTGTAGCAAAAATTAAATATAACTGAGTGACTTCTCACGTAAGTATCAATAATCAATACCGTGTGCTACTATGCAACCACGCATATTACTGTGCTTTTATCACCGGGTATTTTAACAGTTAACGGTAAAACTTTCGCCGTTATTTTTATAAAAAGATATTTCTGTCGTTTTCTCATTCCGACAATAATTTCGTTGTGGGGTCCACCAATGATTGCGCCGTTGTACGAATATTTCCTGATAAAATGAATATTCCCCGACCAATCGAATATTTTATAATAACTTGCATACTTTGTAAAATTTATAAATATTACTCACAACTATAACATTATATCAAATCCACACCATAATATTCAAAAATATATTTTGAGAAAAAATTAATCTTTATTTATGAAAATTAGGGTCTTACAACCTCCCATTCTTATGAAATTTCGTCCTCGAAATTAGGGTACGTACCTGGTATATCGAAGAGGTGAGAATACCTTGACTTCATTTTAGATTCTAACTCCCAGGTCATTTCCTCAACATCGTGGTTTCTCCACAAAACTTTGACTTGAGATATAACCTTAGAGCGTAGAATATGCTCCTTCTTATCCAAGATTTTAATAGGTACCTCTTCGTACGTTAAATCTTCCGCTAACTCGTCTGGTTCTAACTTAATAAAGTGGTTCGGGTCTTCCACATATTTACGTAACATGGATATTTGAAAAACGTTATGAACACGAGACATACTTGGCGGTAAGGCTAGTCTATAAGCCACAGTTCCTACTCAATTGAGGATTTCGAATGGGCCAATGAATTGAGGATTGAGCTTTCCTCTCTTTCCAAATCTTGTAACTCCTTTCCATGGAGTAACACGTAAAAAGACATGCTCTCCAACATTGAATTCCATGTCCTTCCGATGAAGATCAACATAACTCTTTTGTCGATCTTGTGAGGTTTTTATACGTTGCCGGATCATTTGAATCTTCTCCGTAGTCATACGTACCAATTTTGGTCCCAACAACGTTGCTTCACCCACCTCATCCCAGCATACCGGAGAACGACATTTGTGTCCATATAACGCCTCGAATGGAGCCATGCCAATACTTACTTGATAACTGTTGTTGTAGGAGAATTCTATCAATGGCAAGAACTTGTCCCAACTTCCTTTGAAGTCAAGGACACAAAGTCTTAATAGATCTTCAAGAGTTTGAATAGTCATCTCCGACTGTCCATCCGTTTGAGGATGATATACCGAACTAAATCGTAAATCTGTGCCCATAGCTTTTTGTAAACTAACCCAAAATTGTGAGGTGAATCTTGAGTCTCGATCAGAAACTATGGATACTGGCAGACCATGCAGCCTTACAATCTCATTTATGTATATACGAGCAAGACGTTCAAGTGTATAAGTTTCTCGTATAGGTACGAAATGAGCAAACTTGGTCAATCTATCAACAATGACCCAAATTACATCTATGCCATGAGAAACCTTGGGAAGACCAGTAACAAAATTCATGGTAATGTGCTCCCACTTCCATTCTCGAATTTTAAGTGGTTACAATGAACCTTTTGGCACTTGATGCTCCGCCTTAACTCGTTGACATGCTAAACACCTTGAGATAAACTCCGCGATCTCTCTTTTCATATTGCTCCACCAAAATGTATGTCGAAGATCACGATACATTTTGGTACTCTCAGGATGAATTGTAAATGGTGTGTTGTGCGCCTCCATCATGATTTTATACTTCAAGTCAGAATCGTTAGGAACACAAAGTCTAGAGTTGACTCGAAGTATTCCTTCTTCATCGATTCTTGCTTCCGAAATAGCACCTTCTTGCACTTTCTTTTTCATACGCATCAGCTCTAGGTCTTTAGCTTGAACAGCTTCAACTTTATCGATTAAAGTCGGTTCTACTTGTATATTTGCCATTATCACGTGAGTCCATGAAGTCTTTAACTCTATATCCATCCTTTGCAAGTTATACAAAATGGGCCTTCGCGTTGATAATATCGTACTCGTACCCGCATATGATCTTCTACTCAACGCGTCGGCTACTACGTTCACTTTTCCAAGATGGTATTGAATGGTATGATCATAATCTTTCAACAGCTCGAGCCATCATCGTTGTCGCATGTTGAGTTCCTTTTGGGTGAAGAAATATTTGAGGCTTTTATGATCTGTATAGATATCCACTTTCTCCCCATACAGGTAATGCCTCCAAATCTTTAGTGCAAAAATGACTGCTGCCAGCTCTAGATCATGAGTAGGATAATTCCTCTCATATTCTTTGAGTTGTCGCGAGGCATAGGTTATGACTTCTCATGTTGTATGAGAACACATCCTAACCCTCTGCCTGAAGCATCAATGTAGATGACAAATCCCTCCAAACCAGATGGTATTGTCAGAACAGGTGTTGAAATGAGTCTCCTCTTGAGTTCTTGAAAACTCATCTCACATTCATCGCTCCAACCGAATTTTGTATCTTTTTGAGTCAGCTGAGTTAATGGAGTAGTGATTTGAGAAAACCCTTCTACGAATCTCTGATAATAACCAGCTAAGCCCAAAAAGCTACGTACCTCAGTCACTAACTTAGGTTGCTCCCAGCTTTGTATTGCTTCAGTCTTTGCCGGGTCAACAGATATTCCGTGATCTGATATCATGTGCCCAAGGAATGCTACTTCCTCAAGCCAGAACTCACATTTCTTTAACTTGGCATAAAGTTTATTTTTACGAAGCTTTTGGAGTATCAGCCTCAAGTGTTTCTCATGATCTTCATGGCTTTTGGAGTAAATGACGACCACAAAGTGATCCAAATATTCCTTGAATACTCGGTTCATCATATCCATGAAGGCAACAGGAACATTAGTCAATCCAAAAGACATGACTAGGAATTCATAATACCCGTACCGAGTTCTGAAAGTAGTCTTTGGAATGTCATCAGTTTTAATCTTTAGCTGATGATATCCTGAACGAAGATTGATCTTTGAAAAGAATTTGGCTCCTTGTAACTGGTCAAACAGGTCATCAATGCGAGGCAACTGGTACTTATTTTTGATGGTGACATGATTCAACTCCTGATAATCAATACAAAGTCGCATACTCCCATCTTTCTTCTTTACAAATAGAACAGGAGCACCCCAAGGAGATGTACTAGGGTGAATGAAACTGATGTCTAACAACTCCTGCAGTTAGGTTTTAACTCCTGAAGTTCAATAGGAGCCATTCGATATGGGGCTTTAAAAATGAGTTTTGTACCGGGTTCAAGGTTAATACCAAACTCAATTTTACGCTCTGGGGGTAGGCTAGGAAGTTCTTCATGGAATACGTCAGGAAATTTATTAACAATAGAAATATCATTCAAATCTGACGTATTTTTGTTTAAATCTGTGACATGGGCTAAGGAAGCTTGACATCCGTTTTTCAATAAACGAATAGCTTTATGGCTTGATATGACAGTGATTGACTTTAGTGGTTTGGTTGGTTGAATTCGCATAATAGGTTGGTTAGGAATATGAAAGCTAACAACCTTACGAAAATAATCAATTTTTGCATGATGAGTAGTTAACCAATCAATCCCTAAAATCACATCAAATGCAAGTATTTTTAAGGAAATAAGATCGACAGGTAATGTGAGGATACTGATTTGAACCAAACAAGACTTATAAACAGTGGATGTAATGAAGGTTTCTCCCAACGTAGTTTCAACAGATAAGTCAAAGTCTAATTTCTCTGGAGTTAAATTTAAACGTTGAGCACAAGTAGGAGAAATAAAAGAATGGGTAGAACCGGTATCAAATAAGGTATAGACTTCGCTAGAGTTTATGATTAGCTTACCCGTGATAACCTCGTTCGAATTCTTCACTTTTTGGGAGGTCACGACAAACGCTCTCCCTTAGACTACCGGTTTTGACTTCTCTGGAACGGCCTATGGTGCCTCCATTCCAGCTGAACTTGGCTTCACTGCACGACAAAATTGAGCTAGGTGACCTTCTCTTCTACAATTATAACATATTTTGGACTGCTGCGTACAGTTTGGACTTATGTGTCCCTCCCCTCCGCATTTGTAGCATACGATCGTTGATCGCTTTCCTTCTTTAACAACGGGTGATGGTGCTGACGTCTTTTCATCATTATTCAATCTCCTCTTCTTGAAATTCCTACTTTTTATTGTCTTGACTATGATTACCACCGAAGTGGTTACCATTTCTGGCATGTTGACTTCCTCCATGGTTGTTGTCACCGCTTTGATGACTGCTTCCACTGGTAGTATCGCTTTGCCAGCTTCTATCTCTTGGTTGGGTTGACTCATTATCACGTTCCAATAACTGAGTCCTATTTACAATATCTGAATACAAACACAGTTTATGAGAAATTAGGTATTGAAGTATCTCGGGTTTTAAACCTCTTAGAAACATCCGCGTCATTCTCTCCTCATTATCAACCAAGTGGGACGCAAACCAAGATAACTCAGCAAACTTAGCTTTGTACTGCGACACAGTCATATTATTCTGCTCCAGCTTGATGAACTCTACCTCCTTCATGTGATGAATACTTTCAGAAAATTACTTGTCGTTGAACAGTTCTTGGAACCTCTCCCAAGACATCTTCAGTGCGGCAGGTTGAGTACGCTTTATAGATTCCCACCAGTAATCTGCTTCTCCTCGCAATATGAAGGTGGCAAAGGGAACCTTTTGCTCCTCAGAGCATCCTAAGACATCAAATATCTTGGTGATCTGCTTTATCCACATCTCCGCTTTAGGTGGTTTTGGCTCTCCCAAAAACTCCGGTGGTCCCAGCTCCTTGAACTGCTTAGTGGTGACCATTCGAGAGTTGCCAGTGTTTCTACCTGTATTTTGAACATGAGTCTTTCTCGCCTGATGTTGCATGAATTGAATAAAACCTCTGAACATCCCATCGTTCATCATCTGGTCAGTGTTGTTGTTTACCTGAAGATTATTGCCTTCCTGATGCACATTATATTGGGTATTGATAATTGGTGACTCAACGGTCTCGTGTGCTCCATTTCTTATATCAACATTCTCGGATGTCATTTTTAAACACTGCCACAAAACAAGGGTTAATTGACATGCCACATATTATCCCTATATTCTGACCGACCAATTAAATAATAAATAAACTTAGGTAGGTCATACTAGCGAAGGAATTACCCGCCTCTCCCCTCCTAGTTCTAGTCTCACATCTTAGCCAGAGATCATATCCCTAAGCTTTGATACCATCTGTGACTCCCCAAAAATAGGTATACATCAACCATTCTGAGTCGCCAAATACATGGTACAGAATACAAATACAAACTTAATTTATACAACTGTTAAGTGTCATGTAGAATACGATAAAGCATAAGCTGTGAGTTTTAATACAAATATTGTCTTCTAGACAGTATTCAAACTCAAAATAAGTCCTCATTACATTTATTATCACACTATTTCATAGAATAGTGAGGACTACTAATGTAAATATCTGGACCGTCACTCCGTTCCCCGACTAGTCCCAGCTATATTCTCATTTTCTAAAGAGAATAATGAAAGCAAAGGGTGAGCTTAACTAGCCCAGTAAGAAATATTATGAGTAAGATAATGCAGAATAAATTATCGTTAGCCTTCAATAGTGTTAAACTGATAAAATATAATAAACTTCAAGTTTAACTGCAGCGGAACAAGCAATCCATTAGAAGAGTCAAATAGAGCATGATATCTACTATCTTCCATGATTTAAAAAGTTTATCATCAATTTTATCGCTGAGACTTAGCTTAATAAATAATCCACATCATCAAATCATCCCTGCATTACGGGCCAAGGATATTCATTAGTATCACAACCACGAATTATCCATGCACTATGGGCCAAGGATAATCGTGTTTTCACTAATGGTCATGATCATGCCAACAACTATCCATCAATGCACTATGGGCCAATGAGGACTTTTACCACAATATTTGTAACATTACGATCATGATTATATCGAATAATCCCTGGTCATAAACATACTAAGTCCATCTATGCACTACAGGCCATAGATGACTTTCATCATAATATAAATATGAGGATGATGACAATGATATAAGAATTCAATTAAAGGAAAGCAAAGGATAAATTTTTAAAGATTTATAATTTAATTTATCCAGAATTCAATATCGTCCAAATTATCAAAATGATACAGCTTTGTGGAGTAAAATTCAAGAATAATATTGTATCAAAAATAATTTGGACCAAAAAGAAATCATTTTTTGTCAAGAATAGTACCCCGGGTGAATAGTAACTGAGTGAATAGTACCCCATGAATAGTACTTTGGGAATAGTAACCCCGTGAATAGTACTCCGGCATGAAAAAGTTAAAACTTATCAAGAATGCCCAGAATAATATTTCCATGAAAAGATACTAGATGAAGCGCAAATATCAAGAATATTCTACTAATTTCATGGAGTATAGAAGCCAAAATTTTAACAAAATGAGTGTAAAATTCGAAATCTGAAACGAAATAATATTACTTACATACTACAGAGTATGGAAGGAAATATTATTTCATATGAATACTGAACAAAAATAATATCCCTTATCTTAAAAAGGAGAGTATTTCAACTAGTATAGCGGGGATATTCTTGAAGAAAACTTTCACTGTTTTCTACGCTCAAATCTTCTTAAAACTCTAAAGAAATACGCTCAATATTATAGAAGAAGAATTCTCTAATTCTAGTGTGATTTTCAATTCTAACTAAGCATCCTATTTATAGGAGAATGGAAGGGGCACTGTGTAAGAAATTTCACGGACGAAACATTTCAAAACTCACGGGCCGAAACTTGCAACTTCACAGACGCCCATTTTTTCAAATTAAGAATATAATATTCAAGTAAAACAAAACTTAATATATATATATATATATATATATATATATATATATATATATATATATATATATATATATATTAGTTTTAGTTTCCATATATCATTAGGTCAAGTAAGCAACTTATATGGAAACTAAATGGTATTATGGTTAAGTTGCTTGCTTGACTTGATGATATATGGAAACTAAAACTTTTCTCATTGTCGTAAATGGCAGGTGATATATATATATATATATATATATATATATATATATATATATATATATATATATATATAAAACACCCGTGACAATATTTTTCATCCACTAACATGTCATTATCAGCCACATGTTTATCACACACATTATTTAATATATAGTACTAATACTCCATTCCACCATTTCCACCAATTTCCACTCACATAATATTATATATATATATATATATATATATATATATATATATATATATATATATATATATATATATATATATATATATATATATATATTCCCTCCCCTTTACATATACTCTTCCCCCCCCCATTTTCAAAATTATTTCTTCCACACATGGGCCCCATATGTGGTCCCACCTTTATTATATAAAAATATACCGAATAACATTCTACCGTTTATTTTGAAAAATGGATAAGTGGGGGTCCAAATAATAAGCCAAACATACAACAAATACTTCATAAAAATCTCCTCAATACTTTTAACAACATTTATCATCATTATTATAATTCGCAATATTTAACAACCAGATCGCTCCCAGGAAAGAGGGAGCTTTTCGATAAGGATTTCTCCCTATTGACGCGCAATTAGGTTACCAAACCTCTCCTCGACAGAACTTTCTAGACATCGCTAATATTGCAAATAATAATATGAATAACTTTGTTGTCTCAATTATTGATTTAATAATATATAAAATATTGACAATAATTGAATCAAATAACGTGAGATACTATGCAACAATTACTGTAGCAATAATTGAATATAACTGAGTGACTTTTCACGTAAGCATCAATAATCAATATCGTATGCTACTATGCAACCACGCATTTTACTGTACTTTTATCACCGAATATTTAAACAGTTAACGGTAAAACTTTCGCCGTTATTTTTATAAAAAGATATTTCTGTCGTTTTCTCATTCCGACAATAATTCCATTGTAGGGTCCATCAATGATTGAGCCGTTGTACTAATATTCCCTGATAAAACGAATATTCCCCGACCAATCGAATATTTTATAACAACTTGTATACTTTGAAAAATTTATAAATACTACCCACAACTATAACATTATATCAAATCCACACCATAATATTTAAAAATATATTTTGAGAAAAAATTAATCTTTATTTATAAAAATTGGGGTCTTACAGAACAAGCAAAGTCTGACTGCATCATCCGACACCCCATTGTATTTGAAAGTGTCACATATCTCTAAAAAGCTGATCAAATGTTCATTCGGATCACCATTTGCAAGTCCCCCAAACTGAATCAAGTTTTTGATCATCTGAATAGTCTCAGGCTTAATCTCAAATCTGTTCGCAGCTATAGCAGGTCTGGTGATACTCGACTGCAGCTCAGTCACCTTGGGTGTAGCAAAGTCCCTCAATGCTTTCTGGTCTTCGGCAACCATTGCTTCTTCTTGCTCAGAGCTTTCGAAGTCTTCCCTTGTTTCCTTGATCCACTTACTTAGCCTTTGAAAGTGTCTCTTAATGTCGTCCTAAAAAGGAAGCAAGTCTGGATTTTTGGATCGAGTTTGCATAAACCAACTTCAAAAACCTGAAATAAGACGAACAAAAAAAAATAAAAATGTTTAAGTAAAATTGGACTAATTAAAATGATATCGCAAAATATTAAAATCTATACTAAAATCCCCGACAACGGCACCAAAAACTTGTTGGGTAAATTCTAATTACGCACAGCACGCAAGTATACGTGGTCAACAGGTAATATAATAGTAAGTAGATTATTGTTCCCACAGAGACTAGCAAGAAATTAACTCTCATAATTATCAATTTCCTATTAATCCAAATTTTATTAAACTAACCAATTTCAAGTTTGTAACTAAACGTATTAAAAATATTAAAATTACTAATCAATCAACAAACCCTAAAAACTGAATTTTCAAACAAATATTGGAAAATTAGGCTTACGACTTCACTCAAAGCATCACTCTGATTATTACACCTTATTCCAGTTTAATTCATTATCCCAATTTATTAATCAAGAACACATAAGTAGCACTAGCCACCTCTCGATGCACTAATACCGTATTAACTCAAATCCACAATTTAGATAGAATCAAGTTAAACACATTATTCAACTAACTCACTAGATCTCTATGTGAATTACAATTAAAGAAGGTTTAAATTCAAGTTCTTTATCAGATTACATGCGATGTCAAGCATATCTTTACCCTAACATTCATCAAGATTCCATTCATTCACAGAATTCAGGAACACAGGATATATTAACTAAGTCTAGACTCGTACTTCCTCTGTCGAATCCATACAAGTCCAGAAAGAACTGTTGATCAGGCAATTCTAAATTCAAGCATAAATTAATATAGATAAGCTAAGGAATAGCTTATTAAACTGAAAATCAAAGATTACATAACTATTGTTCCACTTAAAGATCCGTTATAAGCCTAAAAAGTAATTTAGTTCATCATCATGAATTCAAAAATTGAATTAATTAAAGATAACATCCTTCCAATGACAAATATAAAACTATAGATGAAGAATAAATTCAGAACACCCTTCACTTTAGCCTTAATCTGCAATTGATATAAAAATCCTTCAATTATCTTCACTCTAATGCTTGCTCCAAAAATCTGTCTCCTAGCTCTGTTAATTTCCCTTGTGTTGTATATTATCTCCTCTATATCAATCTTGTTATTTGATGTTCATTTAAAATGATTAGACACGTCATCTGATTGAAATTCCATGCTAATATGAATCCCAAGTCATCCCAAATACAAAAACTTGTAGTCTTTGGAACCAGCTAAATAATTGCCTGCTCTGGACCCCCCGCCCCGGCAGGGGTGTTGCTTTGAAAATCGCCCACCCTGGCGGGCATACATTCTGTCTCCTGAGTTCTGGACCCCCCCACCCCGGCGGGGGTGTAAGGCTAAAAAACGCCCACCCCGGCGGGCATACAATCTGCTAGATGGTCATCTTAAGCTTTAAACTTACTAGTTTATTGCCACAATTGCTCCCTTTTTGATCAAATGTCACACCACCAAACCTACACACAAAATAACAATAAACAAGTAAAAACATACATAAAAATAAGGAATTAACACCGATTAAGCTTAAATTAGGAACCGATTCGCGGGTATAAAACCCACTTATCATTACCTTGTATTGATGACATGTTTGACCAGTCGCAAGGCACCAAATTCTTTTCAAAGATCGATCTTCATTTCGGATATCATCAGTTAAAGATTAAAACCGATGACATTCCAAAGACTGCTTTTAGAACTCGGTACATGCATTATGAATTCCTAGTCATGTTCTTTGGATTGACTAATGGTCCTGGTGCCTTCATGGATATGATGAACCGAGTATTCAATGAATATTTGGATCACTTTGTAGTCATTTTTATTGATGACATCCTCATTTACTCTAATAGTCGTGAAGATCATGAGAAACACTTGAGGCTGATACTCTAAAATCTTCGTGAAAACAAGCTATATGCCAAGTTGAAGAAATGTCAGTTCTGGCTTGAGGAAGTAGCATTCCTTGGGCACGTGATATCAAATCACGAAATATCTGTTGACCCAGCGAAGATTAAAGTAATTCAAAGCTGGGAGCAACCTAAGTCAGTAACCGAAGTATGTAGCTTTCTCGGCTTAACTAGTCATTATCGGAGATTCGCGGAAGGATTTTCTCGAATCTTTACTCTATTAACTCAACTGACTCGAAAAGATATAAAATTCGGTTGGAGCGAGGAATGTGAGAAGAGTTTTCAAGAACTTAAGAGGAGACTCATTTCAGCACATGTTCTGACAATACTATCTGGTTTGGAGGGATTTGTTATCTACAGTGATGCTTCAGGCAGAGGGTTAGGATGTGTTCTCATGCAACATGGGAAAGTCATACCCTATGCCTCGCGACAACTCAAAGGATATGAGAGGAATTATCCTACTCATGATGTCAGACCCCGAATTTTATGAAATGAAAGTATTCAATTTTCTTATAATTATTATTCTATTTAATGGTTAAATTGATAAAGGGTTAAAGTTAGGAGTGACATTTGAAAATTTTGCAAAGTAAGCAAGTTGATATAAAATATTCGTTGTGTCGGGGAATATTCGTACGACGACACAATCATTGGTGGACCCCATAACGGAGGTACTGTCGTAGTTAGAAAACGACTGAAATATTTTTAAACTGTTGAACTACCCGGTAGTAAAAGAACAGTAATACGCATGGTTGCATAGTAGCATACGATATTGATTATTAATGCTTACGTAAGAAGTCACTCAGTTATAATCAATTATTGCTATAGTAATTACTGCATAGTATATCTCATATTATTGATTCAATTATTGTCACAGTATCATTTGTATAATATTTATTATTAGTAACTCAATAATTGAGACGACAAAGTTTTTCATATTATTATTTGCAATATTGACAATGTCTAGAAAGTTCTGTCGAGGAGAGATTTGGTCACCTAATTGCGCATCAATAGGGAGAAATCCTTATTGAAAAGCCCCTTCTTTCCTGGGAATGATCTGGTTGTTAAATATTATGAGTTATAATATTAATGATGAATAATTGTTAATAGATTAAAAATGTGTTTATTAAAGATAATTGATTTGTGGTAAATATTTATTCAAATTTTTTGATATAAATAAAGGGGTTTGTTATGAGGTATTTGTTATAAGTTTGGCTTATTATTCTATGAGGAGATGTGCTAATTTTTTAGACCGTTGGTTGAAGATATAATAGTAAATCAAAATGGACCGCGGGTGGAAAGTTATAATAGTAAATCAATATGGATCGCTGATTTAAAGTTTTAATAGTAAATCAATATGGACCATCCGTTTAAAAGTGAATTAATCTGGGCCGTTCATAAATTAGTTAATATTTAATCCTTTTTCCTATAAATAGAAGCTCATTCCTTCATTATTTCTTACGAATTCACTTAAAGCAAGAAGAAGAGTATTTTGCTACTACCCTACTTCAGTATTCAATCTTCTACTAAGGTAAGGGGTATTATTTCTTTCGTATTCATGAAAAGAGTTATTTTCTTTCAATACTCGTAAGGGTTGTTATTCCATTCTTTATTATTCTGTTGAAATAACCTATCTACACGGACTACCGCATGCATGGTGAATTCTTTTCGTTATTCCATTCTTTATTATTCTGTTAGAATAACCTATCTACGCGAACTACCGCATGCATGGTGAATTCTTTTCATTATTCCATTCTTTATTATTCTGTTGGAATAACCTGTTTACGCGGACTACCGCATGCATGGTGAAATTCTTTTGTTATTCCATTCTTTATTATTCTATGGGAATAACCTGTCTACGCGGACTGCCGTATGCCTGGTGAATAACCCTTCGTATTCAATTGTTATTAAATTGTGGTAATGATCTGTCTACGCAAACTACCATATGACAGGTAAAAATCTATTTGCAGTTTCGTATATTATTTCTTTTCATATTCTTAAATCTAAACTTACTATGGTAAGTATTGCTTCTATAATTCTTGAAATTAGTGGAATATCCTTGAGTTTTGCGCTTCATCCAGTATCGTTTCATTGGAATATTAATTTGAACTTTCTTATTAAATATCAATATTTTCACCCAGGGTACTATTCACGGGTTACTATTCACTCAGTTACTATTCACTCTAATATTATTCACCCGAGGATTCAGGGTACTTTTCATACCGAGTTACTATTGACGAGTTACGATTCACAGGATACTATTCACCCGGAGTACTATTTATGACAAAAATTAATTTCTTTTTTGTCCAAATCATTTTTGATACAGTATTATTCTTAAATTTTACTCCACAAAGTAGTATCATGTTGACAATTTAAACATTATTGAATTCTGGATAAATTAAATTATAAATATTTAAAAATTTATCATTTACTTTTTTTAATTGAATTCTTATATCATTGTCATCATCCTCATGCTTATATTATGATGAAAGTCATTTATGGCCCGTAGTGCATAGATAGACTTGGTATGATTATGACCAGGGATTATTCGGTATAATCATGACCGTAATGTTACAAATGACATGGTAAAAGTCCTCATTGGCCCGTAGTGCATTGATGGACAGTTGTTGATTTGATCATGACCATTGATGAAAACACGAATATCTGCATGGATAATTCGTAGTCGTGATACTAATGAATATCCTTGGCCCGTAGTGCAGGGATGATTCGATGATGTGGTTTATTTATTAAGCTGAGTCTCAGCGATAAAGTTTATGAAAAACTTTTTAAATCATAGAAGATAGTAGTTATCATGCTCTACTTGACTCTTCTATTGGATTGCTTGTTCCGCTGTAGTTAAACTTGATGTTTATTATATTTTATTAGTTTAACACCGTTGAAGGCTAACGATAATTTATTCTACATTATCTTAGTCATAATATTTCTTACTAGGCTAGTTGAGTTCACCCTTTGCTTTCATTGTTCTCTTCAAGAAATGAGAATATAGTTGGGACTAGTCGGGGGAACGGAGTGACAATTCAGATATTTGCATTAGTAGTCCTCACTATTCTGTGAAATAGTGTGATAATAAATGAGGACTTATTTTGAGTTTGAATACTGTCTAGAAGATAATATTTGTATTAAAACTCACAGCTCATGTTGTATATTTAAGTTTGTATTTGTATTCTGTATTATGTATTTGGCGACCCAAGATGAGTGATCCCTGGCTGAGATGTGAGACTAGAACTAGGAGGGGAGAGACGGAAAATTCCTTCGCTAGTATGACCTACCTAATTTTATTTAGTATTTATTTGGTCGGTCAGAGTATAGGAAAAATATGTGACATATCAATTAACCCTTGTTTTGTGGCAGTATTTAAAAATGGCATCCGAAAATGTTGAGATAAGAAATGAAGCACATGAGACCGTTGAGACACCTTTAATCACCAACCAGGTTAATGTGATGTCAGGCGAAGAAGACATTAGAGATATCTATGTGGTGAGTGAAGAACTAATAGTTGAACCAGAGCTAGTCGCATAGGTAGCAGCTGAGAGTGAGGAAGAAGAGAAACCTGAGGAGGATTTATTAGGAAAACTTTATAATCAAAATGTAGAATTGCAAAATCATATTCATGAGTTAGAAGAGCATGCTGAAGAACGGCAGGCGGTCGTGGAGCAAAGGGATGCAACAATTCAAAATTGTGTTACCCAATGTGCGATGCTTGAACAGAAGCACTCTTTGGCAGAGTATAAGATGTTAGAGCTGGAATCTAAGAATGCTATGATCAAAGTTCTAATCAAGGAAGAAATAACTGAACGAATGAGAATGAAGGATGCATGGGTAAAACCCGCACGACGCGTTGATATTGTAGAAAAAGACGTCCGGTCCAATAAGGCCAAAATGGATGAAATGGATTTCGCTTTTTGGACAATAATTGGGAGAATCCAACATCGAGTTTGGAATTACCCTGTGCAGAGCAGCCAACCCTAATTTGATATGGATCGGAGAGTAATGATTCAAATCATGGATCAGAAATACAACGAAGCAATGAAGGGTGGAATGTACTTTATAGAAAAGTCAATTCTAGTTGGGATGTTGACACCAAAGGATGTCCCAGACAAGTTAAAGCCAGTAGTTTAAGTGAGAGCATTTGTCAAGGAACCCGAACGAAGTTATCACGGGTAAGTTAATCATAAACTCTTATGAAGTCTATACCATACTAGATACCGGTTTTACCCACTCTTTTATTTCTCCTACTTGCGCTCAACGTTTAAATTTAACTCTGGAGAAATTAGACTTTGACTTATCTGTTGAAACTCCGTTGGGAGAAACCTTCGTTACATCCACTATTTATAAATCCTATTTGATTCAAATCGACACTTTCACGTTACCTGTCGATCTTATCTCTTTGAAAATACTTGCATTTGATGTGATTTTAGGGATTGATTGGTTAACTACTCATCATGCTAAAATCGATTATTTTCGTAAGGTCGTTAGCTTTTATATTCCTAACCAACCTGTTATGCGAATTCAAGTAACCAAACCACTAAAGTCAAACATTTTTATATCAAGCCATAAAGTCATTCGTTTATTGAAAAACGGATGTCAAGCTTTCTTAGCCTATGTCACAGATTTAAACAAAAATACGTCAGATTTGAATGATATTCCTATTGTTAATAAATTTCCTGACGTATTCTCCGAAGAACTTCCTAGCCTACCTTAGAGCGTGAAATTGAATTTTGTATTGACCCCAGTACAAAACCCTCAAATATTTCTTCACCCAGAACGAACGAATAATGCGCCAAAGACATTGGCTCGAGCTGTTGAAGATTACGACCATACCATTCAATGCCATTCTAGAAAAGAGAACGTGGTAGCTAACGCGTTGAGTGGAAGATAGTATGCGAGTGCGATATTGTTAACACAAAGACCCATTTCGTACGATTTACAAAAGATGGAGATATTGTTAAAGACTCCAAAAAACTACGTGAAGATAACGAATATATGATTAGAATCGACTTTAATCGATAAAGTTAAAGTCGCTCAAGCTACAGATTCTGAGCTGATGGATGTGAAGAAAAAGGTTCAAGAAGGCGTTATTCTAAAAGCTAGAATCGACGAAGAGAGGAAATCTCAAGCCACAATTTTATTGGCCCATTTGAAATCCTCGATCGAGTAGGAACTGTGGCCTATAGACTTACTTTACTGCCAAGTATGTCGCGTGTTCATAACAATTTTCACGTATCGATGTTACGTAAATATGTGGACGACCCGAACCACATTATTGAATTAGAACTAGACGAGATAGCAGAAGATTTAACGTATGAGGAGATACGTGTTAAAATCTTGGATAAAAAGGAACATATTCGACACTCAAAGGTTATACCTCAAGAGTTAGAATCTAAACAAGGTATCCTCACCTCTTCGGCATACTAGGTACGTACGTAAATTTCGAGGGCAAAATTTCATAAGGAGGGTAGATTGTAAGACCCCGAATTTTATGAAATGAAAGTATTCAATTTTCTTATAATTTTTATTTAATGGTTAAATTGATAAAGGGTTAAAGTTAAGAGTGACATTTAAAAATTTTGCAAAGTAAACATGTTGATATAAAATATTCGTTGTGTCGGGAAATATTCGTTTTAACAGAGAATATTTATAAGACGACACAATCATTGGTGGACCCCACAACGGAGGTACTGTCGTAGTTAGAAAATGACTGAAATATTTTTAAACTGTTGAACTACCCGGTAGTAAAAGAACAGTAATACGCGTGATTGCATAGTAGCACACGGTATTGATTATTAATGCTTACGTAAGAAGTCACTCAGTTATACTCAATTATTGCTACAGTAATTGTTGCATAGTATATCTCATATTATTGATTCAATTATTGTCACAGTATCATTTGCATAATATTTATTATTAGTAAATCAATAATTGAGACGACAAAGTTATTCATATTGTTATTTGTAATATTGACAATGTCTAGAAAGTTCTGTCGAGGAGAGGTTTGGTCACCTAATCGCTCGCCAATATGAAAAAATCCTTATCGGAAAGCCCCATCTTTCCTGGAAATTATCTAGTTGTTAAATATTGTGAGTTATAATATTAATGATGAATAATTGTTAATAGATTAAAAATGTGTTTATTAAAGATAAGTGATTTGTGGTAAATATTTATTCAATTTTTTTGATATAAATAAAGGGGTTTGTTATGAGGTATTTATTATAAGTTTGGCTTATTATTCCATGAGGAGATGTGCTAATTTTTCAGACAGTTGGTTGAAGATATAATAGTAAATCAATATGGACCGCTGGTAAAAAGTTATAATAGTAAATCAATATGGATCGTTGGTCTAAATTTTTAATAGTAAATCAGTATGGATCGTTGCTTTAAGTTTTAATAGTAAATCAATATGGACCGTCCGTTTAAAAGTGAATTAATCTGGGCCGTTCATGAATTAGTTACTATTCAATCCGTTTTCCTATAAATAGAAGCTCATTCCTTCATTATTTCTTACAAATTCACTAAAAACAAGAAGAAGAGCATTCTGCTACTACCCTACTTCAGTATTCAATCTTCTACTAAGGTAAGAGGTATTATTTCTTTTATATTCATGAAGAGAGTTATTTTCTTTCAATACTCGTAAGGGTTGTTATTCCATTCTTTATTATTCTGTTGAAATAACCTGTCTACACGGACTACCGCATGCATGGTGAATTCTTTTCGTTATTCCATTCTTTATTATAAGTTTGGCTTATTATTCCATGAGGAGATGTGCTAATTTTTCAGACAGTTGGTTGAAGATATAATAGTAAATCAATATGGACCGCTGGTAAAAAGTTATAATAGTAAATCAATATGGATCGCTGGTCTAAATTTTTAATAGTAAATCAGTATGGACCGTTGCTTTAAGTTTTAATAGTAAATCAATATGGACCGTCCGTTTAAAAGTGAATTAATCTGGGCCGTTCATGAATTAGTTACTATTCAATCCGTTTTCCTATAAATAGAAGCTCATTCCTTCATTATTTCTTACAAATTCACTAAAAACAAGAAGAAGAGCATTCTGCTACTACCCTACTTCAGTATTCAATCTTCTACTAAGGTAAGATGTATTATTTCTTTTGTATTCATGAAGAGAGTTATTTTCTTTCAATACTCGTAAGGGTTGTTATTCCATTCTTTATTATTCTGTTGAAATAACATGTCTACACGGACTACCGCATGCATGGTGAATTCTTTTCGTTATTCCATTCTTTATTATTCTGTTAGAATAACCTATCTACGCGAACTACCGCATGCATGGTGAATTCTTTTCGTTATTCCATTCTTTATTATTCTGTTAGAATAACCTATCTACGCGAACTACCGCATGCATGGTGAATTCTTTTCGTTATTCTATTCTTTATTATTCTGTTGAAATAACCTGTCTACGCGGACTACCGCATGCATGGTGAAATTCTTTTGTTATTCCATTCTTTATTATTCGATGGGAATAACCTGTCTACGCGGACTATCGCATACCTGGTGAATAACCCTTCGTATTCAATTGTTATTAAACTATGGTAATGATCTTTCTACGCGGACTACCGCATGACATGTGAAAATCCATTTGCAGTTTCGTATATTATTTCTTTTCATATTTTTAAATCTAAACTTACTATGGTAAGTATTGCTTCTATAATTCCTGAAATTAGTGGAATATCCTTGAGTTTTGCGCTTCATCCAGTATCGTTTCATTGGAATATTGATATGAACTTTTTTATTAAATATCAATATTTTCACGCGGGTTACTATTTACTCAGTTACTATTCACTCGAATATTATTCACCCGGGGATTCGGGGTACTTTGCATACCGATTTATTATTCACGGGTTACTATTCACGGGTTACTATTCATGGGGTACTATTCACCTGGAGTACTATTCATGACAAAAATTACTTTCTTTTCGGTCCAAATCATTTTTGATACAATATTATTCTTGAATTTTACTCCACAAAGCAGTATCATGTTGACTGTAAGACCCCAACTTTTATAAATAAAGATGAATTTTCTATAAATATCATTTTTGAATATTATGGAGTTAATTTGATATAATGTTATAGTTGTGGGTAATATTTATAAATTTTGCAAAGTACGCAAGTTGTTATACAATATTCGATTGGTCGGGGAATATTCGTTTTAACAGGGAATATTCGTACAACGGCACAATCATTGGTGGACCCCACAACGGAATTATTATCGGATTAAGAAAACGACAAAAATATTTTATTAAAAATAACGGCGGAAGTTTTACCATTGATACTGTTGAACTACTCGGTAGTAAAAGTACAGTAATACGTGTGGTTGCATAGTAGCACACGGTATTGATTATTAATGCTTATGTGAGAAGTCACTCAGTTTGATTCAATTATTGTCAGTTAATAATATGAATTATTTAGCGATAATGACGTTTTGTTTTATTCGTATTATTAAAGTAATAAAATAGAAACATCTTTTTATATAAAATAAAATACTTTATTAAAGTTATTCTATAAATAGAATATATTATATTTTATTTAAAAGATTTTTCTTTAAATATGGACCGTCAGATTAAAGTAATCAATCTGGACCATTCATGGAATAGTTACTATGCATTCTATTTTTTTTATAAATAGCAGCTCATTCCTTCATTATTTCTTACAAATTCACTGAACTCTAGAGAGAGAAACTATAGAGAGAGAGAGAGAGAAGAAGAGTATTCTACTACTTAACTACTTCCTTATTTCAGCTCTTCTTTAAAACGGTAAGGGGTGTTATTCTTTCTTATTCATGAAGAGAACTGTTGTTATTCCATTTCTTATTATTCTATTGGAATAACCTGTATACGCGGTCTACCCTATACTTGGTGACATTCTTCTATTATTCTGTTGGAACATCCTGTCTGTGTGTTTTACACCGGACCTGGTTCCGTTTTTATTATTATTCTGTTGGAACATCCTGTCTGTGTGTTTTACACCGGACCTGGTTCCGTCTTGTTATTATTCTGTTGGAACATCCTGTGTGTGTATTTTACACCGGACCTGGTTCCATTATTTATTATTCTGTCGGAATATCCTGTCTGTGCGTTTACGCCGGACCTGGTTCCATTATTTATTATTCTGTTGGAATAACCTGTCTGTGCGGTCTATCGCATGCCGGGTGATTTCTTTTGTTATTCCATTCTTTATTATACTCAGTTGGTTAAGTTTTGACTTCTATACTCCATGAAATTAGTGGAATATCCTTGATAATTGCGGTTCATCCAGTATCTTTTCATGAAAATATTCTTCTAAGTATTCTTAAATTTTACTCCACAAAGCAGTATCATGTTGACAATTTGGACGTTGTTAATTCTTGGATAAATTAATTCTTGAACTTGTTTTATTGAATTCTTATATCATTGTCATCATCCTCATGTTTATAAAATGTTGAAAGTCATCTGTGGCCTGTAGTGCATAGATGGACTTGGTATGATTATGACCAGGGATTATTCGGTATAATCATGACCGTAATATTATAAATGATATGGTAAAAGTCCTCATTGGCCCGTAGTGCGTTGATGGACAGTTGTTGGCATGATCATGACCATTAATGAATACACGAATATCCTTGGCTGTAGTGCAGGGGTGATTCGATGATGTGGATTATTTTATTAAGCTGAGTCCCAGCGATCACAATGTTGAAAAACCTTTTAAATCATAAAAGATAGTAGAGTTTATTTTCTACTTGACTCTTTTAATGGATTGCTTGTTCCGCTACAGTTAAACTTGATGTCTATTATATTTTATCAGTTTAACATTGTTGAAGGCTAATGATAATTTATTCTGCATTATCTTAGTCATAATATTTCTTACTGGGCTAGTTGAGCTCACCCTTTCTTTCACTGTTCTCTTCAGGAAATGAGAACGTAGCTGGGGAAAGTCGGGAAATGGAGTGATGGTCCGAATGATAGTATTAGTTAGTAGTCCTCACTATTCTATGTAATAGTGTGTTAATAAATGTAATGAGGACTCCTTTTGAGTATGAATACTCTCTAGAAGATAATATTTATATTCAAACTCACAGTTTATGTTTTGTCGTATTGTACACGACAGTTGTATTAGTAAGTTGTATTTGTATTCTATACTATGTATCTGACGACCCAAGATGGGTGATGTATACCTAATTTTGGGGGCGTCACAGTTGGTATCAAAGCTTAGGGATATGATCCCTGGCTAAGATGTGAGAATAGAACTAGGAGGGGAGAGACGGGGAATTTCTTCGCTAGTATGACCTACCTAAGTTTATTTGCATGGTATTTAATTGGTCGGTCATAATATAAGAATAATATATGACATATCAATTTACTTTTATTTTGTGGCAGTATCTGAAAATGGCATCTAAGAATGTTGAGAATAGCAATGGAGCACAGGCGACTGTTGATTCACCACATATCAATAATCAGGATAATGTGCATCAGGAAGGTGACAATCCTCATGCAAACAACAACACTGACCAGATGATGAATGATGGAATGTTCAGAAACTTTATGCAGTTCATGCAACAGCAGGCGAGGGCGGCTCCTGTCCAAAATATAGGTGGAAACACTGAAAACTCTCGGACGGTCACCGCTAAACAGTTCAAGGAGCTGGGACCACCAGAGTTTAAGGGAGAGCCAAAACTACTTATAGCGGAAACATGGATAAAGCATATTACCAAGATATTTGATGTCTTGGGATGCTCCGAGGAGCAAAAGGTTCCCTTTGCCACCTTTATGTTGCGAGGAGAGGCAGATTACTGGTGGGAATCGATTAAGCGTACTCAACCTACCGCACTGAAGATGTCTTGGGAGAAGTTCCAAGAGCTGTTCAATGACAAATACTTTCTCGAAAGTGTTCGTCACATGAAGGAGGTGGAGTTCATCAAATTAGAGCAGAATAATATGACCGTGTCGCAGTATAAGGCTAAATTTGCTGAGTTGTCCCGGTTTGCGTCCCACTTGGTGGATAATGAAGAGCGAATGACGCTAATGTTTTTGCGAGTTTTGAAACCTGAGATACGTCAACATCTTATTTCTCATAAACTGTGTTTGTATTCAGATGTTGTGAATAGGGCTCAATTAGTGGAGCGCGATAACGAGTCAACGCAACCAAAAGAGAGCAGTCGGCAAAATGATAATACCAGTGAGAGCAGTCATCGAAGCGGTGACAACAAGCATGGAGGGAATCAACAGGCCAAAAATGGTAACCACTTCGGTGGTAATCAGGGCCAAAACAATAAGAATAGTCATTTCAAGAAGAGGAGATTCAACAATGATGGAAAGACGCCAGCACCAGCACCCGTTGTTAAGGAAGGAGAACGACCACCTATCATATGTTTCAAATGCGGAGGGGAGGGGCACATCAGTCCAAACTGCGCGATGTCGTCTAAAGCATGTTATAATTGTGGAAGAGAAGGTCATTTAGCTCGATTTTATAGTTTACCAAAAACAAGTTTAGCCAAGATGGAGACACCAAAGGCCGTCCCAGAAAAGTTAAAACCGGTAGTGCAAGGGAGAGCGTTTGTTGTGACCTCCCAGAAAGCAAGGAACCCGAATGAGGTCATCACGGGTAAGCTTATCATAAACTCTAACGAAGTCTATACTTTATTTGATACCGGTTCTACCCATTCTTTTATTTCTCCTACTTGCGCTCATCGATTAAATTTAACTCCGGAGAAATTAGACTTTGATTTATCTGTTGAAACTCCATTGGGAGAAACCTTCATTACATCCACGGTTTATAAGTCTTGTTTGGTTCAAGTTGGTACCCACACATTACCTGTCGATCTGATTTCAATAAAAATACTTGCATTTGACGTGATTCTAGGGATTGATTGGTTAACTACTTATCATGCAAAAATTGATTGTTTTCGTAAGGTTGTTAGCTTTCATATTCCTAATCGACCTATTATACGAATTCAAGCAACCAAACCATTAAAATCAATCGCTGTCATCTCAAGCCATAAAGCTATTCGTTTATTGAAAAACGGATGTTAAGCTTTCTTAGCTCATGTCACGGATCTAAACAAAAATACGTCAGTTTTGAATGATATTTCTATTGTTAATAAATTCCCTGACGTATTCCCAGAAGAACTTCCTGGCCTACCCCCAGAGCGTGAAATTGAATTTTGTATCGACCTTGAACCTGGTACAAAACCCATTTCCAAAGCCCCATATCGAATGGCTCCTATTGAACTTCAGGAGTTAAAGATCCAACTGCAGGAATTGTTAGACATTGGCTTTATTCGTCCTAGTACTTCTCCTTGGGGTGCTCCTGTGCTATTCGTGAAGAAGAAAGATGGAAGTATGCGACTTGTATTGATTATCGGGAGTTGAATCATGTCACCACCAAAAATAGGTACCCATTGCCACGTATTGATGACATGTTTGACCAGTTGCAAGGAGCACAATTCTTTTCAAAGATCGATCTTCGTTCTGGATATCATCAGCTGAAGGTTAGAACTGAAGATATTCCAAAGACAGCTTTCAGAACTCGGTACGGGCATTATGAATTCCTAGTCATGTCCTTTGGATTGACTAATGCTCCTGCTGCCTTCATGGATATGATGAACCGGGTATTCAAGGAATATTTGGATCACTTTGTGGTCGTCTTTATTGATGACATCCTTATTTATTCCAAAAGCCGTGAAGATCATGAGCAACACTTGAGGCTGGTACTCCAAAAGCTTCGTGAATACAAGCTTTATGCCAAGTTGAAGAAATGCGAGTTCTGGCTGGAGGAGGTAGCATTCCTTGGGCACGTAGTATCAAGTCGTGGAATATCGGTTGACCCGGCAAAGATTGAAGCTATTCAAAGCTGGGAGCAACCTAAATCAGTGACCGAAGTACGTAGCTTTCTTGGTTTAGCTGGTTATTATCGGAGATTCGTGGAAGGATTTTCTCGAATCGCTACTCCATTAACTCAGCTGACTCGGAAAGATACAAAGTTCGGTTGGAGCGAAGAATGTGAGCAGAGTTTTCAAGAACTCAAGAGGAGACTCATTTCAGCACCTGTTCTAACAATACCATCTGGCTCGGAGGGATTTGTCATCTACAGTGATGCTTCGAGCAAAGGGTTGGGATGCGTTCTCATGCAACATGGAAAAGTCATAGCCTATGCATCAATACAACTCAAGGAATATGAGAGGAATTATCCTACTCATGATCTAGAGTTGGCAGCTGTTCTCTTTGCACTTAAAATTTGGAGGCATTACTTGTATGGGGAGAAGGTGGAGATCTTTACGGATCATAAAAGCCTCAAATATTTCTTCACTCAAAAGGAACTCAACATGCGACAACGACGTTGGCTTGAACTGTTGAAAGATTATGATCATACCATTCAATACCATCCTGGAAAAGCGAACGTGGTAGCTGACGCATTGAGTAGAAGATCATATACAAGTACGAGTGCAATATTGTCAACACAAAGGCCCATTTTGTGTGACTTGCAAAGGATGGAGATAGAGTTAAAGACTCCAGGGACCCATGTGATGATGACGAATATACGAGTAGAACCAACTTTAATCGATAAAGTTAAAGCTGCTCAAGCTACAGACCTGGAGCTGATGCGTATGAGGAAGAAAGTGCAAGAAGGTGCTATGCCGGAAGCAAGAATCGATGAAGAAGGAATACTTCGAGTCAACTCCAGACTTTGTGTTCCTAACAACCCTGATTTAAAGTATGAAATCATGATGGAGGCGCACAACACACCGTTTGCAATCCATCCTGGAAGTACCAAAATGTATCATGATCTTCGTCATACATTTTGGTGGAGCAATATGAAGAGAGAGATAGCGTTGTTTATCTCAAGGTGTTTAACTTGTCAACGAGTCAAAGCGGAGCATCAAGTACCAAAAGGTCCATTGCAACCACTTGAAATTCCAGAATGGAAGTGGGAGCACATTACCATGGATTTCGTTACCGGTCTTCCTAAGGTTTCTCAAGGTATAGATGCGATTTGGGTCATTGTTGATAGATTGACCAAGTCTGCTCATTTCTTACCGATACGAGAAACTTATACACTTGAACGTCTTGCTCGTATGTACATAAACGAGATTGTAAGACTGCATGGTATACCAGTATCCATAGTTTCTGATCGAGACCCAAGATTCACTTCACGATTTTGGGTTAGTTTACAAAAAGCTATGGGCACAGATTTACGATTTAGTTCGGCATATCATCCTCAGACGGACGGACAATCAGAGAGGACTATTCAAACTCTAGAAGATTTATTAAGACTCTGTGTCCTTGACTTCAAGGGAAGTTGGGACAAGTTCTTACCATTGGTGGAGTTTTCCTACAACAACAATTATCAAGCAAGTATTGGCATGGCTCCATTCGAAGCATTGTATGGAAGAAAATATCGTTCTCCAGTATGCTGGGATGAGGTGGGTGAAGCAACGTTGTTGGGACCGGAGTTAGTACGTATGACTACAGAAAAGATTTAAACGATCCGACAACGTATAAAAACCTCACAAGATCGACAAAAGAGTTATGCTGATCTTCATCGAAAGGACGTGGAATTTGATATAGGAGATCATGTGTTCTTACGTGTTGCTCCATGGAAAGGAGTTACGAGATTTGAAAAAAGAGGAAAGCTCAATCCTCGATTCATCGGTCCATTTTTAATCCTCGATCGAGTAGGAACTGTGGCTTATAGACTCACTTTACCGCCAAGTATGTCTCGTGTTCATAACGTTTTTCACATATCCATGTTACGCAAATATGTGGAAGACCCGAACCACATTATTGAGTTAGAACCGGACGAAATAGCAGAAGATTTGACGTATGAAGAAGTTCCTGTTCAAATCTTGGATAAGAAGGAACATATTCTACGCTCCAAGGTTATACCTCAAGTTAAAGTTTTGTGGAGAAACCACGATGTTGAGGAAATGACTTGTGAGTTAGAATCTGAAATGAAATCAAGGTATCCTTACCTCTTCGACATACCAGGTACGTACCCTAATTTCGAGGGCGAAATTTCATAAGAAGGGAAGGTTGTAAGACCCCAACTTTTATAAATAAAGATGAATTTTCTATAAATATCATTTTTGAATATTATGGAGTTAATTTGATATAATGTTATAGTTGTGGGTAATATTTATAAATTTTGCAAAGTACGCAAGTTGTTATACAATATTCGATTGGTCGGGGAATATTCGTTTTAACAGGGAATATTCGTACAACGGCACAATCATTGGTGGACCCCACAACGGAATTATTATCGGATTAAGAAAACGACAAAAATATTTTATTAAAAATAACGGCGGAAGTTTTACCATTGATACTGTTGAACTACTCGGTAGTAAAAGTACAGTAATACGTGTGGTTGCATAGTAGCACACGGTATTGATTATTAATGCTTATGTGAGAAGTCACTCAGTTTGATTCAATTATTGTCAGTTAATAATATGAATTATTTAGCGATAATTACGTTTTATTTTATTCGTATTGTTAAAGTAATAAAACAGAAACATCTTTTTATATAAAACAAAATATTTTATTAAAGTTATTCTATAAATAGAATATATTATATTTTATTTAAAAGATTTTTCTTTAAATATGGACCGTCAGATTAAAGTAATCAATCTGGACCGTTCATGGATTAGTTACTATGCATTCTATTTTTCTATAAATAGCAGCTCATTCCTTCATTATTTCTTACGAATTCACTGAACTCTAGAGAGAGAAACTATAGAGAGAAACTATAGAGAGAGAGAGAGAAGAAGAGTATTCTACTACTTAACTACTTCCTTATTTCAGCTCTTCTTTAAAACGGTAAGGGGTGTTATTCTTTCTTATTCATGAAGAGAACTGTTGTTATTCCATTTCTTATTATTCTGTTGGAATAACCTGTATACGCGGTCTACCCTATACTTGGTGACATTCTTCTATTATTCTGTTGGAACATCCTGTCTGTGTGTTTTACACCGGACCTGGTTATGTTTTTATTATTATTCTGTTAGAACATCTTGTCTGTGTATTTTACACCGGACCTGGTTCCGTCTTGTTATTATTCTGTTAGAACATCCTGTGTGTGTATTTTACACCGGACCTGGTTCCATTATTTGTTATTCTGTCGGAATATCCTGTCTGTGCGTTTACGCCGGACCTGGTTCCATTATTTATTATTCTGTTGGAATAACCTGTCTGTGCGGTCTATCGCATGCCGGGTGATTTCTTTTGTTATTCCATTCTTTATTATACTCAGTTGGTTAAGTTTTGACTTCTATACTCCATGAAATTAGTGGAATATCCTTGATAATTGCGGTTCATCCAGTATCTTTTCATGAAAATATTCTTCTAAGTATTCTTAAATTTTACTCCACAAAACAGTATCATATTGACAATTTGGACGTTGTTAATTCTTGGATAAATTAATTCTTGAACTTGTTTTATTGAATTCTTATATCATTGTCATCATCCTCATGTTTATAAAATGTTGAAAGTCATCTGTGGCCTGTAGTGCATAGATGGACTTGATATGATTATGACCAGGGATTATTCGGTATAATCATGACCGTAATATTACAAATGATATGGTAAAAGTCCTCATTGGCCCGTAGTGCGTTGATGGACAGTTGTTGGCATGATCATGACCATTAATGAATACACGAATATCCTTGGCCGTAGTGCAGGGGTGATTCGATGATGTGGATTATTTTATTAAGCTGAGTCCCAGCGATCACAGTGTTGAAAAACCTTTTAAATCATAAAAGATAGTAGAGTTTATTTTCTACTTGACTCTTTTAATGGATTGCTTGTTCCGCTGCAGTTAAACTTGATGTCTATTATATTTTATCAGTTTAACATTGTTGAAGGCTAATGATAATTTATTCTGCATTATCTTAGTCATAATATTTCTTACTGGGCTAGTTGAGCTCACCCTTTCTTTCACTGTTCTCTTCAGGAAATGAGAACGTAACTGGGGCAAGTCGGGGAACAGAGTGATGGTCCGAATGATAGTATTAGTTAGTAGTCCTCACTATTCTATGTAATAGTGTGTTAATAAATGTAATGATGACTTCTTTTGAGTATGAATACTCTCTAGAAGATAATATTTGTATTCAAACTCACAGTTTATATTTTGTCGTATTGTACACGACAATTGTATTAGTAAGTTATATTTGTATTCTATACTATGTATCTGACGACCCAAGATGGGTGATGTATACCTAATTTTGGGGGCGTCACATTGACAATTTGAATATTATTGAATTTTGGATAAATTAAATTATAAATATCTAAAAATTTATCCTTTGCTTTCTTTTAATTGAATTCTTATATCATTGTCATCATCCTCATGCTTATATTATGATGAAAGTCATCTGTGGCCCGTAGTGCATAGATGGACTTGGTATGATTATGACCAGGGATTATTCGGTATAATCATGACCGTAATGTTATAAATGACGTGGTAAAAGTCCTCATTGGCCCGTAGTGCATTGATGGACAGTTGTTGATTTGATCATGACCATTGATGAAAACACGAATATCCTTGGCCCGTAGTGCATGGATAATTCGTGGTTGTGATACTAATGAATATCCTTGACCCGTAGTTCAAGGATGATTCGATGATGTGATTTATTTATTAAGCTGAGTCTCAGCGATAAAGTTGATGAAAAACTTTTTAAATTATAGAAGATAGTAAATATCATGCTCTACTTGACTCTTCTATTGGATTGTTTGTTCCGATGCAGTTAAACTTGATGTTTATTATATTTTATCAGTTTAACACTATTGAAGGCTAACGATAATTTATTCTACATTATCTTAGTCATAATATTTCTTACTGGGCTAGTTGAGCTCACCCTTTGCTTTCATTGTTCTCTTCAGAAAATGAGAATATAGCTGGGACTAGTCGAGTAACAGAGTGACGATTCAGATATTTGCATTAGTAGTCCTCACTATTCTGTGAAATAGTGTGATAATAAATGAGGACTTATTTTGAGTTTGAATACTGTCTAGAAGACAATATTTATTTTAAAACTCACAGCTCATGTTGTATATTTAAGTTTGTATTTGTATTCTGTACCATGTATTTGGAGACCCAAGATGGGTGATGTATACCTATTTTGGGGGCGTCACACATGATCTAGAGTTGGCAGCAGTCGTTTTCACATTAAAGATTTGGAGGCATTACCTGTATGGGGGAGAAAGTGGAGATCTATACGGATCATAAAAGCCTCAAATATTTCTTCACCCAAAAGGAACTCAACATGCAACAACGACGATGGCTTAAGTTGTTGAAAGATTACTATCATATCATTCAATACCATCTTGGAAAAGCGAACGTAGTAGCTGACGCATTGAGTAGAAGATCATATGCGGGTACGAGTGCGATATTGTCAACGCAAAGGCCCATTTTACATGACTTGCAAATGATGGATATAGAGTTAAAGACTCCAGGGACTCACGTGATGATGGAAAATATACGAGTAGAACTGACTTTAATCGATAAAGTTAAAGTTGCTCAAGCTATGGACCTGGAGCTGATACGTATGAAGAAGAAAGTGTAAGAAGGTGCTATTCCAGAAGCAAGAATCGGTGAAGAAGGAATACTTCGAGTTAACTCCAGACTTTGTGTTCCTAATGACCCTGATTTAAAATATAAGATTATGATGGAGACGCACAACACACCGTTTGCAATCCATCCTAGGAGTACCAAAATATATCGTGATCTTCGATATACATTTTGGTAGAGCAATATGAAGAGAGAGATAGCAGAGTTTATCTCAAGGTGTCTAACTTATCAACGAGTCAAGGCGGAGAATCAAGTGCCAAAAGGTCCATTGCAACCACTTGAAATTCCAGAATGGAAGTGGGAGCACATTACCATGGATTTCATTACTGGCCTTCCCAAGGATTCTCAAGGCATAGATGCAATTTGGGTCATTGTTGATAGATTGACCAAGTCTGCTCATTTCTTACCTATATGAGAAACTTATACACTTGAACGTCTTGCTCGTATATACATAAATGAGATTGTAAGACTGCATGGTATGCCAGTATCCATAGTTTTTGATCGAGACCCAAGATTCACTTCACGATTTTGGGTTAGTTTGCAAAAAGCTATGGGCACAAATTTACGTTTTAGTTCAGCATATCATCCTCAAACGGACGGGCAGTCGGAGAGGACTATTCAAACTCTTGAAGATCTATTAAGACTCTGTGTCCTTGACTTCAAAGGAAGTTGGGAAAAGTTCTTGCCATTGGTGGAATTTTTCTACAACAATAGTTATCAAGCATGTATTGGCATGGCTCCATTCGAAGCATTGTATGGAAGAAAATATCGTTCTCCTATATGCTGGGATGAGGTGGGTGAAGCAACGTTGTTGGGACCGGAGTTAGTACGTATGACTATAGAAAAGATTCAAACGATCCGACAACGTATAAAAATCTCACAAGATCGACAAAAGAGTTATGCTGATCTTCATCGAAAGGACGTGGAATTTGATATAGGAGATCATGTGTTCTTACGTGTTGCTCCATGGAAAGGAGTTACGAGATTTGAAAAAAGAGGAAAGCTCAATCCTCGATTCATCGGTCCATTTTTAATCCTCGATCGAGTAGGAACTGTGGCTTATAGACTCACTTTACCGCCAAGTATGTCTCGTGTTCATAATATTTTTCACATATCCATATTACGTAAATATATGGAAGACCCGAACCACATTATTGAGTTAGAATCGGACGAAATAGCATAAGATTTAACATATGAAGAGGTACCGGTTAAAATCTTGGATAAGAAGGAACATATTCTACGCTCTAAGGTTATACCTCAAGTCAAAGTTTTGTGGAGAAACCACGATGTTGAGGAAATGAACTGTGAGTTAGAATCTGAAATAAAATCAAGGTATCCTCACATCTTCGACATACCAGGTATGTACACTAATTTTTAGGACAAAATTTCATAAGAAAGGGAGGTTGTAAGACCCCAATTTTCATAAACAAAGATTATTTTTTCTCGAAATATCATTTTTAATATTATGGTGTGAATTTGTTATAATATTATAGTTGTGGGTAATATTTATAAATTTTACAAAGTAAGCAAGTGGTTATAAGATATTTAATTGGTCGGAGAATATTTGTACGACGACACAATCATTGGTGGACCCCACAACAGAATTATTGTCAGAGGTAGAAAACGACAGAAATATCTTTTTATAAAAATAACGGCGAAAGTTTTACCGTTAACTGTTGAAATACCCGGTGATAAAAGTACAGTAATACGCGTGGTTGCATAGTAGCATACGGTATTGATTATTGATGCTTACGTAAGAAGTCACTCAGTTATACTCGTTATTGCTATAATAATTGTTACATAGTATCTCACGTTATTTGATTCAATTATTGTCAATATTTTATATTATTAAATCAATAATTGAGATGACAAGTTATTCATATTATTATCTGCATAATTAACAATGTCTAGAAAGTTCTGTCGAGGAAATGTGTTTGGTCACCTAATTGCGCGCCAATAGGGAGAAATCCTTATCGGAAAGCCCCATCTTTCCTGGGAACGATCTGATTGTTAATATAGCGAGTTATAATAATGATGAATAAATGTTGTTAAAAATATTGAAGGAATTTTTATGAAGTGATTGTTGTAAATTTTGCTTATTATTTGGACCCCCATTTACCTATTTTTTAAAATAATCGGTATAAAATTATTGGGTATATATATATATATATATATATATATATATATATATATATATATATATATAGAGAGAGAGAGAGAGAGAGAGAGCAAGGATCTTAAGCTCACCCTTATTGAGCTCACCCCGAGCTCACCTTGCCTTTTTTTCAAAAAAAAAACATAACTAATAAAAAATGTATAATAATTTTTGGAATTGAAAGTTTTTAAAAAAAAAGTATTTTGGGTGTGATTTGGGTACATAAAACAAAACAGTGTTGTATAGACTATACAACACTATTTTGTTTTATGTACAGACTGTACAACACTATTTTATTTTATGTACCCAAATCACACCCAAAACACTTTTTTTAAAAAAACTTTTAATTCTAAAAATTATTATACATTTTTTATTAGTTATGTTTTTTTTTTAAAAAAGGCAAGGTTAGCTCGGGGTGAGCTCAATAAGGGTGAGCTTAAGAAATGGACTATATATATATATATATATATATATATATATATATATATATGAATGAGGATCAGGTCCGGACTCCCGAACGGAGCTAAAATTCGGACCTTTTTTTTTTACATTTTTTTAAAACAACTAAAAAAAAGTTTAATATTTTATGGAACTGAAATTTTTCCATAATACAGTATTTTTGGCGTGATTTGGATACATATAACAAAACAGGTCTGTATAGTCTGTACAGACTGTATTGTTATATGTATCTAAAACACTATATTATGAAAAAATTCCAGTTACATAAAATATTAAACTTTTTTTTAGTTTTTTTTTTTAAAAAAAAAAAGCAAAAAAAAGCCGTATTTTAGTACCATGCGGGAGTCCGGACTGGAACCAGACCCTATATATATATATATATATATATATATATATATATATATATATATATATATATATATATATATATATATATATATATATTAGTTTTATTTTATTAGATTATAAATAGAATATATTATATTTTATGTAAAATTTTTGTTTTATTAGAATATTTTATTGCACAATAATGAATAGTAAAGTCAAATTTTTAGAAAATTTTTGTCGGTTGAGCTCCCTTGATTTCCTTCACTGTGCGTCCGTGATTTTATTTTGTAAATAGTATCCTTTCATTCTCCTATAAATAGGATGCTTAGTTAGAATTGAAAATTACACCAGAATCAGAGAATTCTTCTATAATATTGAGCGTATTTTTTTAGAGTTTTAAGAAGTTTTGAGCGTAGAAAACAGTGAAAGTTTTCTTCAAGAATATCCCCGCTATACCAATTGGAATACTCTCCTTTTAAGGTATAGGATATTATATTTGTTCAATATTCGTAAGAAATAATATTTTCTTCCATACTCTATAGTATGTGAAAGTCCAATAATAATCTAGAAGGGGGGGGGTTGAATAGATTATTACAGATTAAAAAATTATCTTAGGCCTTTTTGATTTATTGTATAATTAATTTGCAGTGTTAGAAATTAATATGCAAGACAGTAAAAATTTAATCACACAATGCACAGAGATTTGTCTGGTTCACAATATACATCTCGGGTATGCTGCTACGTCCAGTCTCAAGCTCCTCTCCAAGACTTGAGATCCTATTACTATTTGTAATAAATACTCCGTCAACAGGCGGATAAGCCTTTACAAAGTTTTATAGACAAACTTCCAACTGTTCTCAACTATTCTATCTCGGACAGCAAGCTCCCCGCTCCCTCCTCAAGTTTAGTTGTACCTTCTTTTGAGTTCAGTTCTATTCTATGATCTGGTCTTGAAACAACAGCCTCTTCCACACCTCACAATTACACTACAGACCCAACTTCCCACAGACCTCTCTAAGACTCTGATCTTGGTCAAAGAATTACTCGTCTTTCTCACATATACATAAAATAAACTAACTCTGACCTTTTCTCTTTTTACAAATGATATTACAACAATGTGCTTCTTAAATAAGCATATAAGAATTTAGTACAGATTGATACTTCTCAAATAAGCAGAAAAGAATTTAGTACAGATTGATGCTTCTTAAATAAGCAGATATAAATTAAAGAGCAAATATATATATAAAAGTTCAAAGACTTTTATATTTGAGAAAATATGCTTCTTCGTAAGCAGATAGTAATTTGTGCTTTGATCAATAGTGCTTCTGTGTAAGTAAATATGTAAATTGTGCACTGTTATAAAACTTTAAATAACTTTTATATTTTGTGTGAAAAGATGATTTTTGAATAAGCAAATAAGATAATTTTAACTTTTACTCAAAAATGTTTCTGTTTAAGCAGATATATAATTTAATACAAATTTATAAAGAAATATTTATTCTTTATGGAGTAAAGAAAAGTCAATTTAAGTTTAAATAACCTTTTAGAGTGAAAATGCTTTTGAGTAAGCAAATATGTTATTGTAAGCTTTAAATTAAATATGCTTCTATTTAAGCAGATATATTCACTTAAGTTTGTGAAATAAAAGTTTAAATAACTTTTATATTATACAACAAGTATTTTTTGAATAAATAAATTTATGAACAAATACTTGTGATGACAGATATCAAGTATAATAAATAAATCAGTTAAGCAATATTTGATATAACAAATATTATTGTTTAACTCAAACAATATATAAGAATATTTTATCTATTATGTGAACTTTTATAAATAATGTCACTTAGTACTATAAGTAATCGTACAGTTAAAATTTCTCTTGGTAGAGGTGTATCTCCGTATCCTTGCGGCGTCTAAGTATGACAAAATTTATAATTTCACAATTGATATTTATATAAATATTTTCAATAGATCACTACGATTCTCAAATCCAGTTCGGATGACTACTCTTTTTGGAGCAGTATCTCAGTGTCATTTTGAGCTATCAAGTGTCGTATCTATTTAACGATAATTATATAAATAATATCAATAAAAGGTTACTGAAGACTATAAGGAATCATACGGTTCGAATTTCTCTTCGTAGAGGTGTATCTCCGTAGCCTTGCGGCGCCCAAGTATCCTTTTATTTAATAAATAGATGAAATATAGATATATAGAATTGTGTATAATAATTTATATTCGTATATCTATAAATATAAATAAGCAAGAGATAATTCAAATAAAATAAATCAAATAACTTATTTCAATTTGCTTAGACCAATTTTTCTCTTCTCAAATGATTAGAATTTTGATAAGCAGAGAGAGAATATTTCTTAGAGAGAGAGTATGTAGGAGAGAGCTTTTCTTGAAAGTGAATTGATAAATTGGAAACGAAGAAAAGCCTCCTATTTATAGATTTTTGAAGTCAGGAGTAAAATAATAATTTTTAAAATTTGATTTTAAATGAATAGTTAGGATTGCTTTAATTTAAAATCAATGGTTTGGATTGAAAGAGAAGCACACGGATTGCCAAATTCTTCATTCGTCCAAAAGAAATTAAATTCGGTCAAAGCCATTCTTAATATAGCAAAAACGTGTGGACCAAAAAATGAAACAACACATGTTCCAAAAATCGTGTCCCATAATGAATGTCTCCATTTCAAATTCTCAGCATTTAAACTTTGGTCAAAAGCTTCATTAAATGAGCACACACACATGTATGATATATACTCCCTCCATCTCATAATAACTGTCGTTTTAACTTGATGTACATGGATTAAGAAAGTCATTTAGTGCTATCATTTATTAATTTAAATTGGTGTGAAATTTCATCACTACCCCTTTATGGAAAGTTAAAAACTATTAATACAAGGAAAAAATTTCTTGGGACAATGAGAGAAGGTATGGGTGATATAGGAAAGTAAATAATTTATTCTCCTAGAAAGTTGTAAACGACAAATAAATTGGGAAAAAAAATTCCTTCTAAAACGACAGTTATTATGGGATGGAGGTAGTATTATGCATGCATGCATGATTAATAACTATATATATACTACCTCCATCCTAAAATAATTGACGCTATAGGGAGTTTAAAATTTCCCAATATATTTGACGTTTTCAAGTTTCGAAGAAGCATTAATTATAATTTTTCCTCTATTACCCTCAACTATATGGAGTATTTCATTTATCTAGACAACTATATGGAGTACATCTTTTCTTAATTAATGCAAGGGTAATTGTGGTAATACATATCAATTTTAATGACAAAATTAGAGTAATAAATGACTTCTTTAATAAGTGTGAAAACCTTCAAAACGTCAATTATTTAGGGACGGAAGGAGTAGTATACATGCGGTTTATATATATAATACATTTATTAGTTAGCACGCATGCATTATATATACATTACACGGTTTCCAAAAAATGTCCCATAATACCAGCATATCATGCTTACTATATGTGTATGATATATATTACTCTCTCCGTTCCTTAATATAGACCGTTTTAAAATTATGCACAAATATTAAGGTAATGATTGTATAGCATTAATTATAATATCAATTGTCTGTATTATCCTTGTATTGAAATAAGATATTGTTATTTATTGGACAGAAAATAATGAGAGAACTAAAGTTATATTTAATACTTGGGGTAATATTAGAAACTAAACAATTAATGCTTACTTGAAATTCTCAAACGACTTATATTAAGGAACAAAAATATTTCTCTAAAACGACTTATATTGAGGAAGTGAGAGAATATACTATTATTAAAGCAAATGGATGTACTTTAGATACTACATATGTTTAATGCATGCAAGCTATGCATGGTTTTGAATGACAACATATTTCTTCATACACACACGCCTATACATATTTAATGTGTATATATACTCCCTCCATCCCATAATATCTGTCGTTCTAGAGTATTTCACTTAGATTAAGAATAGATATAATTTTACTATTTTACCCTTATTTAATAGTTTGATCTCATTTAATTCTTCATTTGTTCCTCTTTCTTCCTCATCTTATCTGTTCATCTCCATCCCTCGTCCCTCTACAAACGTTTTCTCTCTACCTCTTCAATACCTCCCCTCTCTCTAAACTTTCTCACTCTATCTCCTCTCCCATCTCAATCGCAATGGAAGGCAAACGAAAGGAAAAGGTCGGTCGGTCGGTCCACCACCACATTCTCCCCAGCTACCGCCGAATCCTCCATCTACTACTCCGACGACACCGACTCTAACATCCGCAGCTTGAGGGCCGTACAAGGCTTTGGCAGACTGGGCGGCGAGAGCCTCGCCGTCGAGAAAGAATCCGACGACCCCTACCTCGATTTTCGACAGTCCATGCTCCAGATGATATTGGAGAAGGAGATTTATTCGAAAGATGATCTGAAAGAGCTGCTCAACTGTTTACAAAAATTCCTTTTACAAAAACTCCTTTTGACGAAAGGAAAAGGAGTTTTCCCATCTCGTCTCCCATCTATCCGTTTACAAAAAATAGGCAAAATAGGAAAAGTCAATGGCAGACAATCACAATCGCAATCGCAATAGCAGGAAAAGGAAAAGGTCATAGCCGGGGCGGTGGAGGCGCTCATCGACAGATTGCCAGATTTGGTGGAGGAGTATTAATGGTGGTGGAGAAGGAAGGGTAAAGAAGGAAAAAAATAGGCAAAATAGTCTTGGTTTCGTAGAACGTCAAATATTTTGGGGAAAAAAAATACTTTAGGACGACAGATATTATGGGATGGAGGGAGTATTTATTATACACATGCATGCATGCTTCATATATATATACTACCTTTATTCTTAAAAGATTATCGTTTAAGATTTTGACACATAGATTAAGAAAGTATCATTTACCAAGTAAAATTTATTTGAAATTCCATCACTACCCCTTTATGAGAAATTAAAAACTATTAACAATGGAAAGAATTTCTTAGGACAATGAGAGAAGGTAGGGGTAATATAAGAAAGTAAATAATTTATTCTTCTCGAAAGTTGTAAACGATAAATTTTTTAGAATAAATTTTTTCTTTTAAAACGACAATCTTTTAAGAACAGAAAAAATATTTATAGTACAACACATTTAATATATATATGTATATACACTAACACACACGCTGTATATAGATATAATATGCACACACACATTTAATTTATATATGTTATAAATGTATATTAAACAACTTTGCATTTAATGACCAATTGACTACATATTTGAATTTTCCAACAAGCTTAAAACAAATGTCACCTCACGCGGTTTTTAGTCCAAAAAAAAAACTGTCTCATTTTGCCAACTTATTTTATACACACACATGCTATACTTAATATTATACTCACTCCATCCCATTATATCTGACGTTTTATATATTTTCATACAAATTAAGAATAAATATAAGTTTATTATTTTACCCTTATTTAATTCTTTGATCTAATCATGTCGGATCTGACCATTCAGACTGCGTTAAATACACGATGTGTCATATTCCCAACTCTTCTTCTCCATCTGTATTTCTGCTCTGCTCTGCGCTAAATTGATTTTTCTTCTCCATCTGTATTTTGGCTCTGCTCTGCTTTTCTCCAACTGTATTTCAACTCTTCTTCTCCAACTGTACAATCGCCATTTTTGACCATTGTAAAAAATCACTTCTGATAAACCCATCACTTAACTATAAACCCATCATTATTTACTCCATTAACTATATCCAAGAACACCATTAATGGAGTACATAGTAAAAATCGCAGCAAACAAAATACATAACAACACTAATTCTTTCTATATTCGTCAAAATCGATCACTTCTGATAAACCCATCATTATGTACTCCATTAACTATATCCAGATTTCTATATATCTGTGTCCATTAATTTTTGCTGAGGTCTGACCGGAGTAAAACACGGGATCTGTCACAGAGAAAATAGCAAATAATGGCGGTGGAGAAGAAAGGGTGGAGAAGGAAAACAAATATGCAAAATATTCTTGGTATTGTAGAACGTTAAATATTTTGGGAAGAAATAAATACTCTAGAACATCAGATATAATGGGATGGAAGGAGTAATATATATATATATATATATATATATATATATATATAATAATTTTTGAGATTTTTAAATAATAAAATTAATTTTAAAAAAATAAAAATTGCCCACATAACAAAATCTTCATCTTCTTTTTAAATTCAGTCAAACAAGCATTTGATAATCAACATATGACTTTTGTCCCATAATACATGACCCAATTGATTTAACACTTTAAAACATCAAGATCAAGAAAATCAATTAAATAAGATTTAGAAAATATTTTTAGTCAAAGTAAATAAGATAAATAAAACAATTATAATAAAAAATCCTATGAAGAAGATTCTACCCTTTTAATTAAATTATTTATTAATTATTGTTATCATCAAAATAAAACTAAAAGTTAGAGACCCAACAATCTCCCCCTTTTTGATGATGACAATTAACTAAAAATATTTTTCATAAAAGCTCCCCCTCAATTTATGCAATCATCACAAAAATTTAAATTTTTGAAAAACTAACATATGCAACAATATATAACAGTTATTTTTCTTCTCCCAATAATATTTTTTTTCTCCCCCTTTGTCATCATAAAAAATGAGGGGATAGAGTAGTATAAATTACTTTTCATATCCTGCAGAAGAAGAGATTAGAAAAAAATTCTTTTTAAAAAATTAGTTGCCTCCTACAAGATTTGAATTTGTGTGGTTGCCTTTGATTGACCAACTATACAAGAGTGAAGATTATTTACCGTTAGATGTATATAAATTTAAAAGATTATTCCATATTAAATCTATTATATATATATATATATATATATATATATATATATATATATATATATATATATATATAATGCATATATAATTATGAGAAAACTGACATGTGCCACTTGTACTTGAATAATTATGATGACCTGCATAGTCAGAATCTTTTTCACCTGATTTCATTTGTACTTCTAGGAAGATGTTTAATTCTCCCTTCATGCTCATTTTAAAAACTTTACTCATGCTTTCAGAGAAATCATTTCACAAAGTAATATCAATAGACCCAACAATGATGTCGTCAGTTATTTTTACTAGAGTCAGCTCTAAGTCATACCTGCAACATTTATCAATTTCAAGAACTGATACCCTTTAATAAGAAGGGTCCTTTGGGTGAGTTGTCCATTTTGTATAAGGAACATTTGTGTTTTTCTGTACAAAAATGGGTACAGGATAATCAATCTTAGTAGAAACGAGCTTTTTATGAGTAGCATGTTTATAAGATGCATGATTTACTTTATAATTATATCCTGAAAAACTTTGATGAAAATTTCTATGAGATTTTTGATTTTTATTATAAAACTTTTTTCTTGTATTAATAATTGGTGTAATGTATGTTCCTTTAGGCACCCAAATTATTTTTCTTTTATAATTTTCATTTCGAGCATTACACATGTGAAAAGAATGACCATTTCTGTTACAGTAAGAACATTTAGTAAATAGAGATGTATAATTTTTTTTTTCTTTACTTCTAACATGATAAAGTCCTTTATTTTTTCTTTTACTAAATTCTCCAATGTATCTTAATCCTTCTTTGTTAAAATCACATCTTTGTTGATTAAGCATGACATCAAGATTTTCTTTCCCTTTTGTGAACTTAAGAACTATACAATTTAAATCATCACGTTCTTTAGTTAAAATATTAATTTGATCTTTTAAAGAAGAATCTTCATTTTATTTTTCTAATTTTATCTTTAGAGATGCATTTTTAAAATTGAGATTTTTAATATCTTCACTTAACATTTGATTTTTTATTTGAGTATTTTCATTAATTACAGCAAGTGTTGAATTTTCAATTTCAAGATTTTTATTTATTCTTTTAAATTGTTCTAATTCTTCTTTTAAAGAATCATTTTCCAATTTTACTTCATTTAAACTTTCATTAGTTATAATCAAGTTTGCATTTTTCATTTCCAGATTTTTGTTAATTTTAATTAATTTTTCTAATAAAATTTTTAACTCAATAAAATCTTCTTTAATAATTTTATTATCTTCATGTAAACAATTATATGCTTCTTGTAGTTTATGGTGTTTTTCATTTATATTATCTAAGGTATGCATGACAAATGAAGTACTAGATAATTGATTTTCAAAATTTACCTTAGATCTTGATGATGACTCATTGTTTGCCATTAAACACAGATTTGTAATTTTCTCAGTTTGTTCAGCAACTTCTTTTTGATTTATAAGTAAATCTTTGAAAGCAATTCCTTTCTTTTTGATATCTGTATCCGATCCTGTTTTTTCGACTACCATGTAGACTTCGTGGGCACGCAGATTTCCAATAAGGCTATCAAGAGGATAAGTAGTTAGATCTTGCCTTTCCTTACTAGTAATAACTTTCATTTTCCAGATGAATGGAAGGGTTTTGAGAATTCTTCTGTTTTTCTCATTAGTTGTATATGCCTTCCCCAGATGTTCTAGTTCATCAATGATTCTAGAAAAACGTGTTTCCATATCAATGATCTTTTCACCTTCTTCCTGCTTGAAACTTTCATACTCCTGTATTAGAGCATCTTTTCTGGTTTCTTTGATATGACTGGTTCCTTCATAGGTTAGAATCAATTTTTCCCAGATTTCTTTTGCATTCTTGCAATTACTAACTCTTTTGTATTCTTTTTCAATGAGAGCGCTAGTAAGCACTTATTCAGCTATGGATGCAATGTTCATAGCCTTTTCATCATCAGTAGTGAATTCATCAACATCTTTCTCAACGATCTTTTCTCCCACGATTTTTGTTGAAACTTTTACACCTCGTTCTATTGCAAGCCAAACTTTGATTCCTTGTGATTTGGCATAGATTCTGAATCTGCTATTCCAGGTGGCAAAGTTTGTACCATCAAATAGTGGAAGTCTAGTCATTGATAGTCCTTCTCCGCAACCAGTAGCATTGTAGGCCATAGATGGATCCACTCTTAGGTATGCTTGTATTTACTCAACAAACAAGTTAAAGAGCACCGTTTTGATACCAATTGAAAGTCCAATAATAATCTAGAAGGGGGGGTTGAATAGATTATTACAGATTAAAAAATTATGTTAGGCCTTTTTAATTTTTTGTATAATTAATTTGCAGTGTTAGAAATTAATATGCAAGACAGTAAAAAATCAATCACATAATACACAGAGATTTGTCTAGTTCACAACATACATCCCAGGTATGCTGCTACGTCCACTCTCAAACTCCTCTTCAGGACTTGAGATCCTATTACTATCTGTAATAAATACTACGTCAACAGGTGGAGAAGCCTTTACAAAGTTTTATAGACAAACTTTCAATTGTTCCCAACTATTCTATCTCGGACAGCAAGCTCCCCACTCCCTCCTTAAGTTTAGTTGTACCTTCTTTTAAGTTCAGTTCTATTCTATGATCTGGTCTTGAAACAACAGCCTCTTCCTCACCTCACAAGTACACTAGAGACCCAACTTCCCGCTGACCTCTCTAAGACTCTAGTCTTAGTCAAAGAATTACTCGTCTTTCTCACATGTACATAAAATAAACTAACTCTGACCTTTTCTCTTTTTACAAATGATATTACAACAATGTGCTTCTTAAATAAGCATATAAGAATTTAGTACAGATTGATACTTCTCAAATAAGCAGATATGAATTTAGTACAGATTGATGCTTCTTAAATAAGTAGATATTAATTAAAGAGCAAATATATATAAAAGTTCAAAGACTTTTATATTTGAGAAAATATGCTTCTTAGTAAGCAGATAATAATTTGTGCTTTGATCAATAGTGCTTCTGTGTAAGCAAATATGTAAATTATGCACTGTTATAAAAGTTTAAATAACTTTTATATTTTGTGTGAAAAGATGCTTCTTGAATAAGCAAATAAGTCAATTTTAGCTTTTACTCAAAAATGCTTCTGTTTAAGCAGATATATAATTTAATACAAATTTATAAAGAAATATTTATTCTTTATGGAGTATGTAGACACTCGAAATTTTTTGTACACCTGTTACTGACATTGCAGGATGACAGATTTGTCTTTCAGACATAACCTTGGAAGACAGCTCATATCCAGTCCGGATACTACCGAAAGCTCAGTCTCAACCCCGGAACACACACCGGGAACATCAGTTCCAACCTCGGAGATAACCTTGAGGCCTACAGTTCCAATACCAAAAATTCCACCGGAGAAGACCGATTCATCTCAGAGATAACCCCGAGATATTCAGTCTCAGTCCCAACACTGGGAATAACAGATTCCAACATTGGAGATAACCCCAAGGAAGACAGTTGTAGTTCAGAGATAACCCCGAAAATGCTTGTTTCAAATGCATGCAATCAGCTTCAACCTTGACGCTTACACCAAGGCACTCAGTACAAGGCCCGATAATAACACCGGGAAGACAGGCACACCTCAGAGATGACACTGAGGACCTTCAACACTTGCAGCAGCTCAATCTCAGAGATAACCCTGAGCAACGTCTGCTTTATCAGCCCAAACTGGAGATAACCCCGGTGAGGGCAATGTCGTCATCTTGCCACCTTGACGCCACATCACGCCGTCTCAACATTTTAGACATACATTTCTACACAGCAATGTCCCACAAGAACTAAGGAAGTCCAATCCCGAGTGACTATTACGTAGGGTAACAGATAGAATTTGAAGCATGAAGACTGGAGGGCATAGTCCCATCTTCCTGACTTTGTACAACCTTTAATCTCATGTCATTGCGTAACTCTTGACAACAGCAATCTATAAATAGGTCTTACACACCTCAGTCGGATGCCCGGATTGAAGTTCTGAAAGTTCGAGCGAACATCACGTTGCATGCATACACGTACTTCGAGACGGCGGGTGTAAGACCCCGAATTTTATGAAATAAAAATATTCAATTTTTCTTATAGTTACTATTTAGTAAATGGTTAAATTGATAAAAGTTAAAGTTAAGGGTGATATATAAAATTTTTCAAAATAAACAAGTGGTTATAAAATATTCATTTTTGGTCGGTGCATATTCGTTTGGTCGTGGAATATTCTTGCTGTCGGGGAATATTCGTACGACGGCGCAGCCTTGTGTGGGCCCCATAACGAAAAGTGATTGGATGAAGAAAACGACAAGTATAAATTGTTTATAATTAACGGCGTAGTTGTTACCGTTAACACTGTTAAAATACCTGGTGGTTAAAATACAGTAATACGCGTAGTTGCACAGTAGCACACGGTATTGCACAGTATTTTTTTCAATTATTGATTCTTACTTGAGAAGGCACTACTCAATAATTGCTACAGTAGTTACTGTTCAATATTTTATTTTATTGATTCAATAATTGTTGCGTTGAAATTTTATATTATTGTTGTTCAATAATTGTCACTGCACAATATTTCTCATTATCAGATCAATAATTCATATTATTTGAATAATATTATTAGATAGCATTATTGGCAATGTCTAGAAAGTTCTGTCTAAGAAGAGATTTTATCATCTAATTGCGCGCCAGTAAGGAAAAAATCTTATTGGAAAGCCTCCTCTTTCTTGGGAACGGCCTGGTTGTCATAAATGTGATTCTGTAATATTATTTGTGAATAATTAATTATTGATTCATATGATAAGAAAATATTTATTTTATGTGGATATAAATGAGGGATATATTTTTGTGGTTAAAAATGAAGGAGTTAATGTTGAGGTGTTTTATCTGTATTTTTGTCAGAACGGAGGTATTGAAAATAAAATTTGAGTTTGAGTTATTTTGCGGGGGTTATAATTTTTAATCTGACCGTTGGATCGTAGTAATTTTTAGATATGTTATACATATATAAGTTGAGTATATGTCCACAAATTTTGAACCGTTAAAAATGAACGAATGATTTGTTACGAATTTTACGAGATGACTGGTTCAGAAATTGTTGAATTTTCGGAGTTTATCATTTTGGTAGAAAATTCTAGAATTGGTGGGCCCCACTCTTGGTTGGTGAAGAAATGTGCTGAGATTTTTATTCAAATGTGGTGGGTGAGAATAGTAGCAGGTAAAGCCATCAGGTTGCAGGTTAAGTCTGCTTCGGTGTGCTATCATTTTCTTATAAATAGAGGGCTAAGTTAGAATTGAAAATCACACCAGAAACATAAGCTTTCTCTCTTTCTCTCTCTATATTATGAAGCATATTTTGTGAGTATTTAGATACTTTGAGAGTTTCTATTCATCAGTGCAAGTTTCCTTCAGCCTTATACCGATCAGAAGTACTGCTCTTTTGAGGTAAGGGATAGTAAGGGATATTAAGGGATATTAAGTGATGCTATATTCTTCATAATGATTTTATTCTTTCAATATCATTATACTGAAATATTGGTATGAATTTTATTGTGGAATTTCTACCTTTTTGTGTCGGGTTTACTATTCATGAGTTACTATTCACGAGTTACTATTCATGGGTTACTATTCATGAGTTACTATTCATGACAAAATTGGTTTCTTTTTCTGACTAAATTATAGTTGAGTTATGAATATTACTCTTGAGATTAAATCTATATGTTGATTATATTGATTTCATTATCATATATAACATTTTTATAACCCTAATGATGATATTTCTCTTTGACTTGAGTGTAAAGATGGGTAGATTATTGGTATGATCATGACTAGGGTTTTCTTTGGCCAGTAGTGGAAAAGTTGAATTGTGACTAGTATGATCATGACCATTGAATTTTGAATATCTTTAGCTTAAGTGCAAAGGTGAATTGATCAACATGGTTATAATTATTGTTTATATAAGTTCTGAAATGATTATATATTTCTTTGAGATATGAATATATTTGGCCTGTTGTGCAAAGATGACCTATTGTTGAATATCTTTGGTCTGTAGTGCAAAGATAGTGCAAAGATGGTCTGTTGATGAATATCTTTGGCCCGTTGTGCAAAGAAGACCTGTTGTTGAATATCTTTGGCCTGTAGTGCAAAGATGGTCTGTTGATGAATATCTTTGGCCTGTAGTGCAAAGATGAACTGTTGTTGAATATCTTTGGCCGTAGTGCAAAGATGGATCTATTAGTATGATTATGAACAGGAACTGTGATTTGGTATAACCATGATCTTTGATGTTTCAGGTAAAGAAAGGTGATGAAAATATTCTTCGTCCTGGGTGCGAAAGAAAAATTTAGAATCACAATTATGATTATGAGTTATTCATATGATTGTGGAAAGGAACTGTTGAGTGATATGGAGAAAATAGTAGACTTTATGGTCTATTTGACTCTTCTAATGGTTTGCTCGTTCCGCTGCAATTATGGTTGAAATTTTTTATCATCTACCATATGTTCTAAATCTCTTATTTAATTCTGTTGAAGGCTATTGGTAATTTATTTATCTTTAGTCATGATATTCTTTACTGGGCTAGTTGTGCTCACCCTTCTGTTTCACAATTCCTTTCAGGTAATAAGAGTGTAGCTGGGACGAGCGGGAGTAACAGGGGAATAGAACGGTGGTCATCATTTAGTAGTTATATTTGGTGAATCATCTAGGGTGAAGCAAACCCAACGTTGGAAGGATGTTTTGCCACTGTCATACAAGATGTCTAATGACATACAACCTTGTGTCATCATAAGACAGGGTTGTGCACATCCACTTGCTGAGTATATCTACGAGCACTACCTATATAATCTTGGTGTTTGTTTGAAGTATAATTCTCAATTAGAGACAGTGGAGATAATGATAAGTCAAGAGAAGACTCACCATTGGGAAGAATATGATAGTAATCTTCTTGTTTTTCTTTGGGGTCTATTGGGTCAACCAATGATAATTCTGTGGCCATATGATATCTATCATAACCTAGATGCATGGCCTCCCATGTTCGAAGGTTTCCTTGAGCACTTTCCAAAGATTCTAGTTTCTAAAATAGTTTTTGACTGTACCTTTATGTAAGGTACCTTTGTGAGGTGCTGACACATGATGGTGTCCAATGTCACATTTGGTATATATTTGTATCCAAATTCACGGCATATATGTTGTTGTATTTTGCACGACAATTGTTGTAATAAAGTTGTAGTTATTTTCTGTACCATGTATTTGGCGACTCAGAATGGGTTGGATGGAATGGACCTATTTTGGGGACGTCACAGGTGGTATCAGAGCTTAGGGATATGGTCTCTGGCGGAGATCGGAGAATAGAACTAGGAGGGGAGAGATGAGTGAATCCTTCGCTAGTGTGTCCTACCTAAGCTTATTTGTTGGTCAGTCATAATATCGGGATATTATGTGATATGTTAATTTGTTAAATTAACCCTTGTTTTGAAGCTGTATTCTAGAATGATATCTGAAATACAGGAGATGATCAATGGAGAAATCGCGATGACAGGGAAGATGAAATCTGAAATGAAAGCAAGGTATTCTCAACTCTTTGAAATACCAGGTACGTAAATTTCGAGGACGAAATTTCATAAGGATGGGAGATTGTAAGACCCCAAATTTTATGAAATAAAAGTATTCAATTTTTCTTATAGTTACTATTCAGTAAATGGTTAAATTGATAAAAGTTAAAGTTAAGGGTGATATATGAAAATTTTCAAAATAAACAAGTAGTTATAAAATATTTATTTTTGGTCGGTGAATATTAGTTTGGTCGTGGAATATTCTTACTGTCGGGGAATATTCGTACGACGGCGCAGCCTTGTGTGGACCCCATAACGGAAAGCGATTGGATGAAAAAAATGACAAGTATAAGTTATTTATAATTAACGGCGTAGTTGTTACCGTTAACACTGTTGGAATACCTGGTGGTTAAAATACAGTAATACGCGTAGTTGCACAATAGCACACGGTATTGCACAGTATTTTTTTTAATTATTGATTTTTACTTGAGAAGGCACTACTCAATAATTGTTACAGTAGTTACTGTTCAATATTTTATTTTATTGATTCAATAATTGCTGCGTTGAAATTTTATATTATTATTGTTCAATAATTGTTACTGCACAATATTTCCCATTATCAGATCAATAATTCATATTATTTGAATAATATTATTAGATAGCATTATTGGCAATGTCTAGAAAGTTCTGTCTAAGGAGAGGTTTGGTCATCTAATTGCGCGCCAGTAAAGAAAAATTCTTATTGGAAAGCCCCCTCTTTCCTGGGAACGGACTGGTTGTCATAAATGTGATTCTATAATATTATTTGTGAATAATTAATTATTGATTCATATGATAAGAAAAAATTTATTTTATGTGGATATAAATGAGGATATATTTTTGTGATTAAAAATGAAGGAGTTAATGTTGAGGTGTTTTATCTATATTTTTGTCGGAACGGAGGTATTGAAAATAAAATAAGGGTTTTTGAGTTATTTTGTGGGGGTTATAATTTTTAATCCGACCGTTGGATCGTAGTAATTTTTGGATATGTTATACATATATAAGTTGAGTATATGTCCACAAATTTTGAACCGTTAAAAATGAACGAATGATTTGTTACGAATTTTATGAGATGACTGGTTCAGAAATTATTGAATTTTCAGAGTTTATCATTTTGGTGGAAAATTCTAGAATTGGTGGGCCCCACTCTTGGTTGGTGAAGAAATGTGCTGAGATTTTTATTCAAATGTGGTGGGTGGGAATAGTAGCAGGTAAAGCCATCAGGTTGCAGGTTAAGTCTGCTTCGGCGTGCTATCATTTTCTTATAAATAGAGGGCTAAGTTAGAATTGAAAATCACACCAGAAACATAAGCTTTCTCTCTTTCTCTCTCTATATTATGAAGCATATTTTGTGAGTATTTAGATACTTTGAGAGTTTCTATTCATCAGTGCAAGTTTCCTTCAGCCTTATACCGATCAGAAGTACTTCTCTTTTGAGGTAAGGATAGTAAGGGATATTAAAGGATATTAAGGGATGCTATATTCTTCATAATGATTTTATTCTTTCAATATCATTATACTGAAATATTGGTATGAATTTTATTGTGGAATTTCTACCTTTTTGTGTCGGGTTTACTATTCATGAGTTACTATTTACGAGTTACTATTCATGGGTTACTATTCATGAGTTACTATTCATGACAAAATTGGTTTCTTTTTCTGACTAAATTATAGTTGAGTTATGAATATTACTCTTGAGATTAAATCTATATGTTGATTATATTGATTTCATTATCATATATAACATTTTTATAACCCTAATGATGATATTTCTCTTTGACTTGAGTGTAAAGATAGGTAGATTATTGGTATGATCATGACTAGGGTTCTCTTTGGCCAGTAGTGGGAAAAGTTAAATTGTGACTGGTATGATCATGACCATTGAATTTTGAATATCTTTAGCTTAAGTGCAAAGGTGAATTGATCAACATGGTTATAATTATTGTTTATATAAGTTCTGAAATGATTATATATTTCTTTGAGATATGAATATATTTGGCCTGTTGTGCAAAGATGACCTGTTGTTGAATATCTTTGGTCTGTAGTGCAAAGATGGTCTGTTGATGAATATCTTTGGCCCGTTGTGCAAAGATGACCTGTTGTTGAATATCTTTGGCCTGTAGTGCAAAGATGGTCTGTTGATGAATATCTTTGGCCTGTAGTGCAAAGATGAACTGTTGTTGAATATCTTTGGCCGTAGTGCAAAGATGGATCTATTAGTATGATTATGAACAGGAACTGTGATTTGGTATAATCATGATCTTTGATGTTTCAGGTAAAGACAGGTGATAAAAATATTCTTCGTCCTGGGTGCGAAGAAAAATTTAGAATCACAATTATGATTATGAGTTATTCTTATGATTGTGGAAAGGAACTGTTGAGTGATGTTACAGGGATAAAACATTGTTGGTGGATTTTTAACATGGAGAAGATAATAGACTTTATGGTCTATTTGACTCTTCTAATGGTTTGCTCGTTCCGCTGCAACTATGGTTGAAATTTTTTATCATCTACCATATGTTCTAAATCTCTGATTTAATTCTGTTGAAGGCTATTGATAATTTATTCATGATATTCTTTACCGGGCTAGTTGTGCTCACCCTTCTGTTTCATAATTCCTTTCAGGTAATAAGAGTGTAGCTGGGTCGAGCGGGGGTAACAGGGGAATAGAACGGTGGTCATCATTTAGTAGTTATATTTGGTGAATCATCTAGGGTGAAGCAAACCCAACATTGGAAGGATGTTTTGCCACTGTCATACAAGATGTCTAATGACATACAGCCTCGTGTCATCATAAGACAGGGTTGTGCACATCCACTTGCTGAGTATATCTACGAGCACTACCTATATAATCTTGGTGTTTGTTTGATGTATAATTCTTAATTAGAGACAGTGGAGATAATGATAATTCAAGAGAAGACTCACCATTCGGAAGAATATGATAATAATCTTTTTGTTTTTCTTTGGGGTCTATTGGGTCAATCAAGGATAATTCTGTGGCCATATGATACCTATCATAACCTAGATGCATGGCCTCCCATGTACGAAGGTTTTCTTGAGCACTTCCCAAAGATTCTAGTTTTTAAAATAGTTTTTAAATGTACCTTTATGTAAGGTACCTTTGTGAGGTGCTGACACATGATGGTGTCCAATGTCACATTTGGTATATATTTGTATCCAAACTCACGACATATGTATTGTTGTATTTTGCACGACAATTGTTGTAATAAAGTTGTAGTTATTTTTTGTACCATGTATTTCGCGACTCAGAATGGGTTGGATGGAATGGACCTATTTTGGGGACGTCACAGCGGAACACGCGAAGCCTGGGGCACCCCGAGCAGCCGCAGGTACACCTGTGGCTCCCCCCTCTATAAATAGAGGGCTTGGGGTAGCCATTTTGTAAGAGAAAAAGGCGAGAAAGCCCTGCCCAATTTGCTCTGTACACATCCTAAACTGAGTGCTTTCTTATTTTAAATACTTGTAAACTCATATATAGCTACTTTTTTTTACCGGCGGGAGCCGAGTGTTCATCCCTTTCAAGTTATAGAAGTCTTCTTTGGCAGTCCACTGTAAGTCTTCTTACACACTTTAAATCCTTTCTCTTCATCTTTGCACACACTATTCTTCACGTTGAGAGTCGTGTTGCGTTTGTAGGTCCGAACTTCGGTCCGTGGTTTCATTTCAGTTTGTATATATAGATACTTATATATATATATATATATATATATTTATATATATAGACTAACATTATCAAGTCATGCCTCGATTGAGCCTAGACTTATGTCTGGAGCGTTTAATTGCTTTCGTATATATATATACTTAAATATATGAACTGTGTGTCGAACTTTGTTCGATGAGCCTAGACTTACGTCTGGTGCGTTTAAATGCTTTCGTATATATATATATATATATATATATATATATATATATATATATATATATATATATATATATATATATATACTTATATATATGAACTGTGTGTCGAACTTTGTTCGATGAACCTGGATTTTACATCCGGTGCGTTTACTGCTTTAATATATATATATACTTATATATATGAACTATTGTCAGACTTTGTTCGATGAGCCTGAATTTTATATCCTGTGCGTTTACATGCTTATATATATATATATATATATATATATATATATATATATTACATTTCGTTCCGCCTGGAGTTTACTTCGTGGTGGTTGATCATTTTTATTGCTTTCTGTACATTTCGTCCCTCCTAGAATTTCCTCTATGGCGGTTGATTACTTTTACAGCTTTATTTACATTTCTGATCCCCCATGGAGGTGCTTCGTGGTTGGTGATCAGGTCTGTATATATATTTATAACTTTTATATATATATAACTGCTTACTGCGTTTATATCAATTGCGGCATCATGTGAGCCTAAGAATCATGTGATCACAGATTCAGTCTACTGAATCTAGATTCGGTTCCCGTGATGGACCTTTTCAGCTCTAAGCAGCTTGTAAATTTATTTGCGATGTCTGAATTTCCTCAGATGGTTTTCATGCCCACGAGGAGTTCGGCATCGTTTTGTACATCATCTTTCTCGAAGATGCTTCGCATCTCGGAAATAAAAGCAATCAAGTCGAACATTTAATAAAATAGAAGTATCAAAGGCCTCAATTACTATTGAGCACAAGGGTTTGAAAAACCTCTTTTAAAACATCACTATTATATCTTGCTTAAAATTGAATTTTTACACAAATTCAAACCCTTTGTATATAGGTGCGAACGAGGTATAACACTACTTCCAAATAAAAGTACATTGACCCACACACACACACACATTTATATAACAGTTTCTTGAAAAGTGGCGGTCACCGTTGTAAGACCCCGAATTTTATGAAATAAAAGTATTCAATTTTTCTTATAATTACGATTCAGTAAATGGTTAAATTGATAAAAAGTTAAAGTTAAAGGTGATATATGAATTTTTTTCAAAATAAGCAAGTGGTTATAAAATAATCATTGTTGTCGGGGAATATTCGTTTGGTCGTGGAATATTCTTTCTGTCGGGGAATATTCGTACGACGGCGCAGCTATTTGTGGGCCCCATAACGAATAACTGTCGGGTGAAGAAAACGACAAATTTGAGTTTTTACAAATAACGGCGTAGTTGTTACCGTTAACACTGTTGGAATACCCGGCGGTTAAAATACAGTAATACGCGTTATTGCACAGTAGCACACGGTATTGCAGAGTATTTTTGAAATTATTGATTCTTACGTAAGAAGACACTACTCAATAATTGTTACAGTAATTACTGTTCAATATTTTATTTTATTGATTCAATAATTGCTACGTTGAAATTTTATATTATTGTTGTTCAATAATTGTCACTGCACAGTATTTCCCATTATCAGATCAATAATTCATATTATTTGAATAATATTATTAGATAACATTATTGGCAATGTCTAGAAAGTTCTGTCTAAGGAGAGGTTTGGTCACCTAATTGCGCGCCAATAAAGATAAATCCTTATTGGAAAGCCCCCTCTTTCCTGGGAACGGCCTGGTTGTCATAAATGTGATTCTGTAATATTATTTGTGAATAATTAATTATTGATTCATATGATAAGGAAATATTTATTTTATGTGGATATAAACGAGGGATATATTTTTGTGGTTAAAAATGAAGGAGTTAATGCTGATGTTTTTATCAGTATTTTTATCGGAATGGAGGTATTAAAAATTAGGGTTTTTGAGATATTTTGCGGGGGTTATAATTTTTAATCCGACCGTTGGATCGTGGTAATTTTTGGATATGTTATACATATATAAGTTGAGTATATGTCCACAAATTTTGAACCGTTAAAAATGAACGTATGATTTATTATGAATTTTAAGAGGTGGCTGATTCAGAAATCAGGTTATAAATCATTTTTGGTGGAAAATTCTAGAATTGGTGGGCCCCACTTGTGGTTGGTGAAAAAATATGCTGAATTATATTTCAAATGTGGTGGGTGGAAATAGTAGCAGGTAAAGCCATCAGGTTGCAGGTCAAACCTACCAAAATTTTCCTATAAATAGAGGGCTAAGTTAGAATTGAAAATCACACCAGAAACATAAGTTTTCTCTCTTTCTCTCTCTAGATTATGAAGCATATTTTGTGAGTTTTTAGATACTTGGTGAGTTTCTATTCATCAGTGCAAGTTTCCTTCAGCATCATATCCGATATCCAGTCAGAAGTACTGCTCTTTTGAGGTAAGGGATAGTAAGGGATATTAAGAGATTTTAAGGGTTGTTATGATTTTCAGTTTCGTAATTTTTCTGATCTTCAAAAATTCTAGAAAAATTTGAAATGATATTTTGATGAGTTTTCTTGATTGTGTCCAAAAATGGTGATTTTTGGATGTATAGATTGAGAGTTATGAATTTTATGAGAAAAGACTATTTTAGAAGTAACAGCTTATAATTCTTTGTGGTTAACTCCAAAATTGATGAAATTTTTATTGGGAGTACATGTATATGATAGGAGTATACTCTGTAAATTTCAGAATTTTTAGACAAAAGTTCAATTTTTGATAAATGTCTAAATATTCGGCTATTTTGGCCATATGAAAAATAGTAAATGACTTTTAAAAATTCTGAGAAAAATATATGTTCACTATGGGACTATATTATGCTAAATTCCAGAAAAGAAATATTTTTGGAACGGATTTGGTATTTTTCATGAAAATAGTCTAGTTATGAGAAAATGAATTAAATATGTTATGTGAAGTAAGAAAATTGGAAAATAGGATTTTATGGCTTGAGAATCCTATATGAGGTATACGCAGATTTTTGATGAGGGTTTTGGTTATTGGTGATGAAATCTTATGAGTTTGGCATTTTAGAATGATTAAATGCATTATTTAGTAAAGTGTAAACAATTAAAATAAATTGTTTATAAACTTAAGAAATATTATTATTTCAATATCATTATACCGAAATATTGGTATGTATTTTATTGTGGAATTTCTACCTTTTTGTGTCGGGTTTACTATTTATGAATTTACTATTCACGATAAAAATTGGTTTCTTTTTCTAACCAAATTATAGTTGATTTATGAATATTACTTTTGAGATTAAATCTAGATGTTTTGATTATATTGATTTTACTATTATATATAACATTTTTATAACCTTGATGTTGAAATTCTCTTTCACTAAAGTGTAAAGATGGGTAGATTATTGGTATGATCATGACTAGGGTTCTCTTTGGCCTGTAGTGCAAAGTTGAATTGTGACTGGTATGATCATGACCATTGAATTTATAATTGAATATCTTAAGCTTAAGTATAAAGGTGAATTGATCAACATGGTTATAATTATTGTTTATATAAATTCTGAAATGATTATATATTTCTTTGAGATATGAATATATTTGGCCTGTAGTGCAAATATGAATTGTTGATGAATATCTTTGGCATGTAGTGCAAAGATGGCCTGTTGATGAATATCTTTGGCCTGTAGTGCAAAGATGAACTGTTGTTGAATATCTTTGGCCGTAGTGCAAAGATGGTTTGTTGATGAATATCTTTGGCCCGTAGTGCAAAGATGGATTTGTTAGTATGATTATAAACAGGAACTGTGATTTGGTATAACCATGATCTTTGATGTTTCAGGTAAAGACAGGTGATGAAAATATTCTTCGTTCTGGGTGCGAAGAAAAATTTATAGTCACAATTATGATTATGATTTATTCATATGATTGTGGAAAGGAACTGTTGAGTGATGTTACATGGATAAAATATTGTTGGTGGATTTTTAACATGGAGAAGATAATAGACTTTATAGTCTATTTGACTCTTCTAATGGATTGCTCGTTCCGCTGCAACTATGGTTGAAATTTTTATCATTTACCATATGTTCTAAATCTCTGATTTATTGTTGATGAAGGCTATTGATAATTGAATTATCTTTAGTCATGACATTCTTTACTGAGCTAGTTGTGCTCACCCTTTTGCTTCACAATTCCTTTCAGGTAATAAGAGTGTATATAAGACCCCGAATTTTATGAAATAAAAGTATTCAATTTTTCTTATAATTACTAGTCAGTAAATGGTTAAATTGATAAAAGTTTAAAGTTATGGGTGAAATATGAATTTTTTTTCAAAATAAGCAAGTGGTTATAAAATAATCATTGTTGTCGGGGAATATTCGTTTGGTCGTGGAATATTCTTTCTGTCGGAGAATATTCGTACGACGGCGCAGCTATTTGTGGGCCCCATAACGAATAACTGTCGGGTGAAGAAAAACGACAAATTTGAGTTTTTACAAATAACGGCGTAGTTGTTATCGTTAATACTGTTGAAATACCCGGTGGTTAAAATACAGTAATACGCGTTATTGCACAGTAGCACACGGTATTGCACAGTATTTTTGAAATTATTGATTCTTACGTAAGAAGGCACTACTCAATAATCGTTACAGTAATTACTGTTCAATATTTTATTTTATTGATTCAATAATTGCTACGTTGAAATTTTATATTATTGTTGTTCAATAATTATTGCTGCACAGTATTTTCCATTATCAGATCAATAATTCATATTATTTGAATAGTATTATTAGATAGCATTATTGGCAATGTCTAGAAAGTTCTGTCTAAGGAGAGGTTTGGTCATCTAATTGCGCGCTAGTAAGGAGAAATCCTTATTGGAAAGCCCCCTCTTTCCTGGGAACGGCCTGGTTATCATAAATGTGATTCTGTAATATTATTTGTGAATAATTAATTATTGATTTATATGATAAGAAAATATTTATTTTATGTGGATATAAATGAGGGATATATTTTTGTGGTTAAAAAATGAAGGAGTTAATGTTGAGATTTTTATCCGTATTTTTGTCGGAATGGAGGTATTAAAAATTAGGGTTTTTTGAGAAATATTGCGGGTGTTATAATTTTTAATCCGACCGTTGGATCGTGGTAATATTTGGATATGTTATACATATATAAGTTGAGTATATGTCCACAAATTTTGAACCGTTAAAAATGAACGTATGATTTATTATGAATTTTACGAGATGACTGGTTCAGAAATTGTTGAATTTTCGGAGTTTATCATTTTGGTGGAAAATTCTAGAATTGGTGGGCCCCACTTGTGGTTGGTGAAGAAATGTGCTGAATTATATTTCAAATGTGGTAGGTGGAAATAGTAGCAGGTAAAGCCATCAGGTTACAGGTCAAACCTACCAAAATTTTCCTATAAATAGAGGGCTAAGTTAGAATTGAAAATCACACCAGAAACATAAGCTTTCTCTCTTTCTCTCTCTAGATTATTGAGCATATTTTGTGAGTTTTTAGATACTTGGTGAGTTGCTATTCATCAGTGCAAGTTTCCTTCAGCATCATATCCGATATCCAGCCAGAAGTACTGCTCTTTTGAGGTAAGGGATAGTAAGGGATAGTAAGGGATTTTAAGGGTTGTTATGATTTTCAGTTTCGTAATTTTTCTGAACTTCAAAAATTCTGGAAAAATTTGAAATGATAATTTGATGAGTTTTCTTGATTGTGTCCAAAAATGGTGATTTTTGGATGTATAGATTGAGAGTTGTGAATTTTATGAGAAAAGACTATTTTAAAAGTAATCGCTTATAATTCCTTGTGGTTAACTCTAAAATTGATGAAATTTTTATTGGGAGTACATGTATATGATAGGAGTATACTCTGTGAATTTCAGAATTTTTAGATAAAAGTACAATTTTTGATAAATGTCTAAATATTCGGCTGTTTTGGCCATATGAAAAATAGTAAATGACTTTTAAAAATTTTGAGAAAAATATATGTTCACTATGGGACTATATTATACTAAATCCCAGAAAAGAAATATTTTTGGAACTGATTTGGTATTTTTCATGAAAATGGTCTAGTTATGAGTAAATGAATTAAATATGTTTTGTGAAAGAAAATTGGAAAATAGGATTTTATGGCTTGAGAATCCTATATGAGGTATATGCAGATTTTTGATGAGGGTTTTGGTTATTGATGATGAAATTGTAAGAGTTGGCATTTTATGATGATTAAATGCATTAATTAGTAAAGTGTAAACAATTTAAATAAATTGTTTATAAGCTTAAGAAATGTTATTCTTTCAATATCATTATACCGAAGTATTGGTATGAATTTTATTGTGGAATTTCTACCTTTTTGAGTCGGTGTTACTATTCACGAGTTACTATTCATGAGTTACTATTCACGAGTTACTATTCACGACAAAATTGGTTTCTTTTACTAACCAAATTATAGTTGATTTATGAATATTACTCTTGAGATTAAATCTATATGTTGATTATATTGATTTTATTATCATATATAACATTTTTATAACTCTGATGTTGAAATTCTCTTTCACTGGAGTGTAAAGATGGGTAGATTACTGGTATGATCATGACTAGGGTTCTCTTTGGCCTGTAGTGCAAAGTTGAATTGTGACTGGTATGATCATGACCATTGAATTTACAATTGAATATCTTTAGCTTAAGTGTAAAGATGAATTGATTAACATGGTTATAATTATGGTGTATATAAATTCTGAAATGATTATATATTTCTTTGAGATATGAATATATTTGGCCTGTAGTGCAAATATGAATTGTTGAGGAATATCTTTGGCCTGTAGTGCAAAGATGAATTGTAGAGGAATATCTTTGGCCTGTAGTGCAAAGATGAATTGTAGATGAATATCTTTGGCCTGTAGTGCAAAGATGGTCTGTTGATGAATATCTTTGGCCTGTAGTGCAAAGATAAACTGTTGTTGAATATCTTTGGTCGTAGTGCAAAGATGGATTTATTAGTATGATTATGAACAGGAACTGTGATTTGGTATAACCATGATCTTTGATGTTTCAGGTAAAGACATGTGATGAAAATATTCTTCGTCCTGGGTGTGAAGAAAAATTTAGAATCACAATTATGATTATGAGTTATTTATATGATTGTGAAAAGGAACTGTTGATTGATGTTACAGGGATAAAACATTGTTGATGGATTTTTAACATGGAGAAGATAATAGACTTTATAGTCTATTTGACTCTTATAATGGATTGCTCGTTCCGCTGCAACTATGGTTGAAATTTTTATCATTTACCATATGTTCTAAATCTCTGATTTATTGTTGATGAAGGCTATTGATAATTGAATTATCTTTAGTCATGATATTCTTTACTGAGCTAGTTGTGCTCACCCTTTTGCTTCACAATTCCTTTCAGGTAATAAGAGTGTAGCTGGGTCGAGCGGGGGTAACAAGGGAATAGAACGGTGGTCATCATTTAGTAGTTATATTTGGTGAAGAAAATAGGGTGAGGCGAACCCAACGTTGGAAGGGTGTTTTGTCACTATCATACAAGATGTCTAATGACATACAACCTCGTGTCATCATAAGACAGGGTTGTGCTCATCCACTTGCTGAGTATATCTATGGGCACTATCTATATAATCTTGGTGTTTGTTTGAAGTATAATTCTCAATTAGAGACAGTGGAGATAATGATAAGTCAAGAGAAGACTCACCATTGGGAAGAATATGATAGTAATCTTCTCGTTTTTCTTTGGGGTCTATTGGGTCAACCAAGGATAATTCTGTGGCCATATGATATCTATCATAATCTAGACGCGTGGCCACCCATGTACGAAGGTTTCCTTGAGCATTTCCCAAAGATTCTAATTTCTAAAACAGTTTTTGACTATACCTTTATGTAAGGTACCTTTGTGAAGTGCTGATACATGATGGTGTCCAACGTCACAGTTGGTATATATTTGTATCCAAACTCACAGCATATGTGTTGTTGTATTTTGCACGACAATTGTTGTAATAAAGTTGTAGTTGTATTCTGTACCATGTATTTGACGACTCAGAATGGGTTGGATGGAATGGACCTATTTTGGGGTCGTTACAGTGTAGCTGGGTCGAGCGGGGGTAACAAGGGAATAGAACGGTGGTCATCATTTAGTAGTTATATTTGGTGAAGAAAATAGGGTGAGGCGAACCCAACGTTGGAAGGGTGTTTTGTCACTATCATACAAGATGTCTAATGACATACAACCTCGTGTCATCATAAGACAGGGTTGTGCTCATCCACTTGCTGAGTATATCTACGAGCACTACCTATATAATCTTGGTGTTTGTTTGAAGTATAATTCTCAATTAGAGACAGTGGAGATAATGATAAGTCAAGAGAAGACTCACCATTGGGAAGAATATGATAGTAATCTTCTCGTTTTTCTTTGGGGTCTATTGGGTCAACCAAGGATAATTCTGTGGCCATATGATATCTATCATAACCTAGATGCGTGGCCTCCCATGTACGAAGGTTTCCTTGATCACTTCCCAAAGATTCTAATTTCTAAAACAGTTTTTGACTATACCTTTATGTAAGGTGTTATTGTGAGGTGATGTTCACGGTTGGAACATGAGTCACATTTGGTATATATTTGTATCCAAACTCACAGCATATGTGTTGTTGTATTTTGCACGACAATTGTTGTAATAAAGTTGTAGTTGTTTTCTGTACCATATATTTGACGACTCAGAATGGGTTGGATGGAATGGACCTATTTTGGGGTTGTCACAACCGTGGCAACACGGATGTCGCGGGGTGCCTAACATCTTCCCTCCGCATAAGCAAGTCCCCGGACCCTAATGAATCTCGGTTTTACAGACCCGTTTAACAGTGTCACATCACTAGGTCAATGTACAAACCTTTTCTCGATTGTGTTGGTACAACCAATTCAAAAATCAACTGGCGACTCTTTACAGTTTATCGTCGACATAATACATGTCAGACCTTTTTTACTTGGTTTTTCAAACAAATCTCACTTAACATGAGAACACAAAAAAATAGAGAATGAAAAGGGACAAATAAAAATCCCAACATCGACAAAGTAAAGAAAAGTCACTTTAAGTTTAAATAACCTTTTAGAGTAAAAATGCTTTTGAGTAAGCAAATATGTTATTTTAAGCTTTGAATCAAATATGCTTCTATTTAAGCAGCTATATTCACTTAAGTTTGTGAAATAAAAGTTTAAATTACTTTTATATTATGCAACAAGTATTTTATGAATAAATGAATTTATGAATAAATACTTGTGATGACAGATATCATGTATAATAAATAAATCAGTTAAACAATACTTGATATAACAAATATTATTGTTTAACTCAAACAATATATAAGAATATTTTATCTTTTATGTGAATTTTTATAAATAATGTCACTTAGTACTATAAGTAATCGTACGGTTCGAATTCCTCTTGGTAGAGGTGTATCTCTGTAGCCTTACGGCGTCTAAGTACGATAAAATTTATAATTTTACAATTGATATTTATATAAATATTTTCAATAGATCACTACGATTCTCAAATCCAGTTCGGATGACTACTCTTTTTGGAGCAGTATCTCAGTGTCGTTTTGAGCTATCAAGTGTCGTATCTATTTTACGATATTTATATAAATAATATCAATAAAAGGTTACTGAAGACTATAAGGAATCGCACGGTTCGAATTTCTCTCCGTAGAGGTGTATCTCCGTAGCCTTGCGGTGCCTAAGTATCCTTTTATTTGATAAATAGATGAAATATAGATATATAAAATTGTGTATAACAATTTATATTCGTATATCTATAAATATAAATAAGCAAGAGATAATTCAAATAAAATAAATGAAACAACTTATCTCAATTTGCTTAGACCAATTTTCCTCTTCTCAAATGATTAGAATTTTGATAAGTAGAGAAAGAAAGCTTCTTAGAGAGAAAGTATGTAGGAGCAAAACCTTTTCTTGAAAGTGAATTGGTAAATTGGAAATGAAGAAAAGCCTCCTATTTATAGATTTTTGAAGTCGGGGGTAAAATAGTAATTTTTGAAATCTGATTTTAAATGAATGGCTAGGATTGCTTTAATTTAAAATCAATGGTTTGGATTGAAAGAGAAGCACACGGATTGCCAAATTCTTCATTCTTTCGAAAGGAATTAAATTCGGTCAAAGCCGTCCTTAATATAGCAAAAACGTGTGGACCAAAAAATGAAACAACACATGCTCCAAAAATCGTGTCCCATAATGAATGTCTCCATTTCAAATTCTCAGCATTTAAACTTTGGTCAAAAGCTTCATTAAATGAGCACACACACATGTATGATATATATTATGCATGCATGCATGCATGCATGATTAATAACTATATATATAGTATACATGCGGTTTATATATAATACATTTATTAGTTAGCACACATGCATTATATATATACTACTACTCCCTCCATTCCTAAATAAGTGTCGTTTAAGGTTTTTGCACATGGATTAAGAAAATTATTTAGTGCTATCATTTAATAATTAAAATCTGTGTGAAATTCCATCACTACCCCTTTATGGGAAGTTGAAAACTATTAATACTAAATGTGAGAATTTCTTGGGACAATGAGAGAAGGTAAGGGTGATATAGGAAAGTAAATAATTTATTCTCCTTGAAAGTTGTAAACGACAGATAGTTTGGAACAAATTTTTTCTTCCAAAACGTCACTTATTTAGGAATGGAGGGAATAATATATATACACATTACACGGTTTCCAAAAAATGTCCCATAATGCCAGCATATCATGCTTAGTATATGTGTATGATATATATTACTCCCTCCATCCCATAATAATTGTCGCTTTAGCTTGATGCACATGGATTAAGAAAGTCATTTAGTGCTATCATTTATTAATTAAAATTGGTGTGAAGTTTCATCACTACCCCTTTATGGAAAGTTGAAAACTATTAATACAAGGAAAAAATTTCTTGGGACAATGAGAGAAGGTAGGGGTGATATAGGAAAGTAAATAATTTATTCTCCTAGAAAGTTGTAAACAAAAAATAAATTGGAGAAAAAATTTTCTTCTAAAACGACAGTTATTATGGGGTGGAGGTAGTATATTATTAAAGCACATGCATGTATTTTAGATACTACATATGTTTAATGCAGGCAAGCTATGCATGGTCTTAAATGACAACACATTTCTTCATACACACACACGCCCTATACATATTTAATCTATATTATTTGGTAAAATCTAGTTACGCACAACATGCAAGTATACGTGGTCAACAAGTAATAAAGTGAAAGTAGAGTATCGTTCCCACAAGGAATTATTTAATAAAAATTACCAAGTACTAACTCGTAATCAACTCAATCTTATTTAAACGAATGAATTTCAATTATATAAATTAAATTATTTAATTACACTAATTCTAATTACCACTAGTTAAATTAAGATTATAGAGATTTAAGATCACAACTTTACTTATTGCTTCATTTAAGTTAACACACTTCTCATCAATTATTTTCTATCCTGAATTGTTAATCAAGAACACTAAAGCAGATAAAACCACCTCTCGATGCATAATACCCATACTCACTTAAATCCACATATGATAGTGTGACGCCCCCAAAATTAGGTATACATCACCCATCTTGGGTCGCCAGATACATGGTACAGAATTCAAATAAAACTTAATTATACAACTGTCGTGTACATTACGACAAACACATAACTTTGAGATTGAATACAATTATTGTCTACTAGAGATTATACAAACTCAAAAAGAGTCCTCATTATAATTATTGTCACACTATTAAACAGAATAGTGAGGACTACTAATACTATCATCTGGTCCATCACTCCGTTCCCCGACTCGTCCCAGCTATATTCTCATTTCTTGAAGAGAACAGTGAAAGAAAGGGTGAGCTCAACTAGCCCAATAAGAAATATTATGACTAAGATAATGTAAAATAAATTATCATTAGCCTTCAACAGTGTTAAACTGATAAAATATAATAAACATCAAGTTTAACTGCAGTGGAACAAGCAATCCATTAGAAGAGTCAAGTAGAGAATAAAATCTACTATCTTCTATGATTTAAAAGGTTTTTCAACACTGTTATCGCTGGGACTCAGCTTAATAAAATAATCCACATCATCGAATCACCCCTGCACTACGGCCAATGATATTCTTTAGTATCACGACCACAATTATCCATGCACTACGGACCAAGAATATTTGTGTATTCATTAATGGTTATGATCATGCCAACAACTGTTCATCAATGCACTACGGGCCAATGAGGACTTTTACCACATCATTTGTAACATTACGGTCATGATTATACCGAATAATCTCTGGTCATAATCACACCAAGTTCATCTATGCACTACAGGCCACAGATGACTTTCAACATTTTATAAACATGAGGATGATGACAATGATATAAGAATTCAATAAAACAAGTTCAAGAATTAATTTATCCAAGAATTAACAACGTCCAAATTGTCAATATGATACTGCTTTGTGGAGTAAAATTCAAGAATTCTTAGAAGAATATTTTCATGAAAAGATACTAGATGAAGCGCAAATATCAAAGATATTCCACTAATTTCATGGAGTATAGAAGTCAAAGTTTTAACCAAGTGAGTATAATAAAGAATGGAATAACAAAAGAAATCACCATGCATGTGATAGACCGCACAGACAGGTTATTCTAATAGGATAATAAATAATAGAACCAGGTCCAGCGTAAAACGCACAGACAGGATATTCCAACAGAATAATAATAAAGACGGAACCAGGTCCGGTGTAAAACACACAAACACGATGTTCCAACAGAATAATAATAAAGACGGAACCAGGTCCAGTGTAAAACACACAGACAGGATGTTCTAACAGAATAATAATAAAGACGGAACCAGATTCGGTGTAAAACACACAGACAGGATGTTCCAACAGAATAATAGAAGAATTTCACCAAGTATAGGGTAGACCGCGTATACAGGTTGTTCCAACAAAATAATAAAGAATGGAATAAAAGAAGTTCTCTTCATGAATAAGAAAGAAAGAATACCCTTTATGAGTACAACAAATAGTATCCCTTACCGTTTTAAAGAAGAACTGAAATAAAGAAGTAGTTAAGTAGCAGAATACTTTTCTTCTTTCTCTCTATAGTTTCTCTCTCTAGAGTTCAGTGAATTCGTAAGAAAATAATGAAGGAATGAGCTTCTATTTATAAGAAAATGGAATGCATAGTAATTAATCCATGAACGGTCCAGATTGATTTACTTTAATCTGACGGTCCATATTTAAAGAAAAATCTTTTAAATAAAATATATTATATTCTATTTATAGAAATTTTTTAATAAAGTATTCTGTTTTATATAAAAAGATGTTTCTGTTTTATTACGTTAATAATACGAATAAAACAAAACTTCATTATCGCTAAATAATTCATATTATTAATTGACAATAATTGAATCAAACTGAGTGACTTCTCACATAAGCATTAATAATCACTACCGTTTGCTACTATGCAACCACACGTATTACTGTACTTTTACTATCGAGTAGTTCAACAGTATCAAAGGTAAAACTTCCGCCATTATTTTTAATAAAATATTTTTGTCGTTTTCTCAATCCGACAATAATTTCGTTGTGGGGTCCACGAATGATTGTGTCGTCGTACGAATATTTCCTGTTAAAACGAATATTTCCCGACCAATCGAATACTTTATAACAACTTACTTACTTTGTAAAATTTATAAATATTACCTCTAACTATAATATTATATCAATTTTACTCCATAATATTCAAAAATATTATTTATAGAAAATTCATCTTTATTCAAAAAGTTGGGGTTTTACAATCTCCCCTTCTTATGAAATTTCGCCCTCAAAATTAGGGTACGTACCTGGTATGTCGAAGAGGTAAGGATACCTTGATTTCATATCAGATTCTAACTCCCAAGTCATTTCCTCAACATCGTGGTTTCTTCACAAAACTTTGACTTGAGGTATAACCTTGGTGCGTAGAATATGTTCCTTCTTATCCAAGATTTGAACATGAACCTCTTCATACGTCAAATCTTCCGCTATTTCGTCTGGTTCTAACTCAATAATGTGGTTCGGGTCTTCCACATATTTACGTAGCATGGATATGTGAAAAACGTTATGAACACGAGACATACTTGGTGGTAAAGCGAGTCTATAGGCCACAGTTCCTACTCGATCGAGGATTAAAAATGGGCCGATGAATCGAGGATTGAGCTTTCCTCTCTTTTTAAATCTCGTAACTCCTTTCCATGGAGCAACACGTAACAACACATGATCTCCTATATCGAATTCCACGTCCTTTCGATGAAGATCAGCATAACTCTTTTGTCGATCTTGTGAGGTTTTTATACGTTACCGGATCGTTTGAATCTTTTCCGTAGTCATACGTACCAACTCCGATCCCAACAACATTGCTTCACCCACCTCATCCCAGCATACTGGAGAACGATATTTTCTTCCATACAACGCTTCGAATGGAGCCATGCCAATACTTGCTTGATAACTATTGTTGTAGGAAAACTCCACCAATGGTAAGAACTTGTCCCAACTTTCCTTGAAATCAAGGACACGGAGCCTTAATAAATCTTCAAGAGTTTGAATAGTCCTCTCTAATTGTCCGTCCGTCTGGGGATGATATGCCAAACTAAATCGTAAATCTGTGCCCAAAGCTTTTTGCAAACTAACCCAAAATCGTGAAGTGAATCTTGAGTCTCGATCAGAAACTATGGATACTGGCATACCATGCAGTCTTACAATCTCGTTTATGTACATACGAGCAAGACGTTCAAGTGTATAAGTTTCTCGTATTGGTAAGAAATGAGCAGACTTGGTAAATCTATCAACAATGACCCAAATCGCATCTATGTCTTGAGAAACTTTGGGAAGACCGGTAACGAAATCCATGGTAATGTGCTTGTAACAACCCGATATTTTTTATATAAATAAATAAGGAATTTTGCGTATACTTTTTTTAAAATTTTATTTAAGGATGAAGATTTGTACAAGATAATGTGTATGTGTATTTATGTGGTAAATAAAAATATATTTATTACATAAATATTTACAAATAATTTTATTTCAGAATTATTGATTATTATAAAGCATATTCATATAATAATTAATTTTATAGTAGAAATGTTTTTATTAATTATTTTCCATGAAAATATAATTATATATTATTTAAATAATATATGAAGTGTCTTTTTTTTGAATAATTATAATAATTATTTTATTATATGAATTTTAGTACAAAGTATTAAGCTAATTATTTTACCTTAATTATTAAGGTTAAATAGGAAGAATAAATCAGATATGGAATCCAAACCCTAATTTTGGATTATTGTCAAGGTATGAGAATAATAATATAATATTAATTATATTTTGATTTTTCAGTGCTATGAATATGTACTGTATGTATGTATTGATAATGATTGGTCAATTATGGGGTATTATGATAAAACCCTAATTTTTACTGACAAACATTAATTTCGAAGTCTCATGAGACTTTAAAATCTATTAAGAAACTATGTTATGTGGTGTATGATGTGTATTATAAATATTGGATGCTATTAGGAAAACCCTAATTATAGGAGATATTAATTGTAAATTAAAACCCTAATTTAAAACTCAGGATGAGTTCGACCCTGTTATATAATTGTGTTATATGGTGCATGCATGCTATGTATTATATGACTTTTTGATTAATTAGGTAAACCCTAATTAATATTTAGAAATATTAATTTCTAGAAACCCTAATATTTATTTTATATTAGAAACCCTAATTTTTGGGTTATAAACCCTAATATATGATTTTGACCCTAATTGCGTAGTTAGCGATTATAATTAGGAAATACTAATCCTAATTAGCAAGATTTAATTAGTGATTAAGAAATTTTAATATAATTAGAAAATTCTAATTATAATTTAGAAATATTAATTTTCTATTTTTGAAAAACCAAAATTCGAAAATGTTAGAAATTAAATTACAAAATTAAGGGTTAAACCCTAAACCCTAAATTTTTCTAAACCCTAAACCCTAAGGGTTTGGTCAATTGTCCAAAATGACCATTCTAGAATTAAAATTAAATGGAAATGACTTTTGTGCCCTTTTTGTATTTTTTTTAGAGTTAGCTTGCAAATCTCACCAAAATTGTAGTAGCTCACCAACTAATGCTAGCCTTTTGACTTAAATCTCAGCTACAACCTGATCTAGAGGGACACCTTGCATTGCATACATGTTGTGTATCCAATTATATAGATTAAAGAGAGAGAAGTGGTCACTTTTATTTTCATTTTCTCCCTAGCCATTCTCTCTCTTCATTTTCGAAATATAGAGTGAGAGAGAGAGAAACAAAACCATGATCAGCCCTTAGCATTCCAAGATCAACATCAGAAGTCAGAAATCAAGATCAAAGCTTCAAAGAGGTATAAACCTTCAAATTTTAAAATCTCATGATTTGTTGTTAGAAGTTGTAATTTGTGGGTTAGATATGTGTAATAGAGTGTCATTTGACGATCTGGGTTGTCAAAACTCAGATCTATATCATCTAGATGCTCAAATCTAAAGATTTTTCAAATCTGGAAAAAATTAGAAATTTTCGTCTGACAAGCAAATGTCAGGCTTAATAGATCGGTGTCTGGTAATGTTTTTAGTGTCTTAGATGTTTGTATTGGTAGTATGTTGTAAGGACTTTGATCTGAAACTTGAATCAAGTCCAGAGCATGTGTAGATCGATTGATATAAGCGGTCAAACCGCGTTGACCAGTCATGAAAATGGGTTTCTGGGCAACCCAGAAACCCAGATCTTGTCTGATATCATTTTTGCAGGGCTTAAATCTTACTCCTGTTAAGTGTTTTAGTTATGTTGTTGATTTCATATTGTAGCCCGACATGCAATCTACATACTCAAATCATTAGATCACTCATATCTTACACAGAATCAAAATTATACGTGGTCAAACCACCGTTGACCATCTGGCAGTATGAAGTTCTGGGTAACCCAGAATCTTCAAGAAATGTTTTCTGACTAGAACTTTGACCGGTCTAGATCGCTCATATTTGTTGTTGTTATGATGTTTCAATGTTATAAAACTGTACTCTGGCATGTTTTCTACAAGATTCAAGCATTAGGTTTCACAAAACAAATACAGAAATCAAGTTATAAGGATCTAGATCTAGCACCATCGTCTGTTCTTCATTTTCTGGAAAACCCAGAAATGAAGAACAACGTTGTCAGAATGTTTGAGGGCTTGGATCTCTTTGATATATGGTAGTATGGCCAGGAACTTGGTGTATAGTTGTAGTGTTGCACTTATTCTACAATTGTAACACTTCAGTAAGTCCAGAAAACATTTGGATCACAGATCAAATTCTGGTCAAAGTGGTAACCTCGAGCACTGACATGCCTTTCTGGGCTTGATGAAGAACAGGCCAAGAACACCTATGGCGACGGTTCTGTCGCTATAGGGCCCTTTAGCGACAGTTTATTATTATTATTTTCCAGAAATTAATTATTAAATAGAAAAAAATTAGTTTTAAATTATTAAAAATACAAAATAAATTATTAAAAATTATTTTAAATTCCAAAAATTAGTTTTTTAATTATTTTTAATATATTTCATAAATATTTAATATTTTTGGAATATTAAAAGTATTTAATTTATTTAGTTATAATATTAAATAAATTATTTAAAAATGATTTTAATATTAGAAAAATCATTAAAAATTATATTATGATATAAGAAAATATTTTAAGTTATTTTTAATGACTTTTAATATTTTGTGATAAATTTTATTAATAAATTGATATTAATGGTAATTAATTTATTTACTAAATGAATTAAATAAATTAATTAAAAATGATTTTATTATATTAAAAATTATTTTAAATAATAATAAAGTATTTAAAAATAGTTTAAGTTATAAAACATAACTTTTAATATTTAAAGATAAATTTCATTAATTAATTATTATTAATGATATTAAAGTTATTTAATAATTATATTAAATAATTTAGTTTGAAAATGATTTTAATATTATAATAATCATTTTAAATGAAAATAAAGTGTTTAAAGATATTTTAAGTTATAAAATATAACTTTTAATATTTAAAGGATAATTTCATATTAATGATTATTAACTTATTATTAAAAATAGTAAATTTATTTAATAATTATATTAAATAAATAGTTTAAAAATGATTTTATTAAGTTAAAAATCATTTAAAAGGGATAGAAATGAATTAAAAATATTTTAAGTTATGAATAATGACTTTTAATATTTTGATAAATAGAACATTAATACTTTGATATTAATGGTAATTATTTAGAAATGATTTTAAATGTTTTAAAAATTATTTAAGGGTAATATTAATACTTTAAAAATATTTTGAGTTATTATAAATAACTTTAATATTTTAGAAATGATTTCATTAATAGTTTAATACTAATTAAATATTAATGATAATAGAATTGATTAATATTTAAATCATTTTAATGTGATTCCGATGTTTGAAATTTCGTGATAAATTATAATAAATGTTTTAAAATTATATTAAGTCATTTAAAAATAATATGACTGATATTAAGTTACAGAATAGAGTCTTAGACTCGATAATTACCCGATAAAGTTGTCGGTACACCGACATATTTCAGAAATTGATCTGGACTTAGATAATGTGATTAGATAAGTGATTATTTGTGATTCAATGGTTGTTAAATCTATGTGCCAATGTGATTAGGGTATGTGCTGACTACAATAAGCAGTGTTATGTGTTATAGTATGTTGTTCTAATAGAACGAACGATCTTATTAATGATAGGTCGTGAGATAAGCGATAAATCTAAATTGTAAACTGTAAGCAGCGCTTCAGGCAAGTATCTAACCTTTGCATTTTCTTTATGCAATGGACATGAGTAAGAATGTTTCTAAACTATATTATTACTGTACAGATTATTAACCTTATATTATATACGCTCATTGCTCATCAACATGTTAGTATATGGTAATTCAGATATATATATTCTGTTCGTTAATTTCTGTAAATGGTTAAACAAGTGTCCCCACTTGGATAATCATTGTATTTAAGCACATGTTGATATGCCTTTGTCAATTACCCGTATATATATATGTTGAATTATAGATTATTGTTGAAACAAGATAAAACCTTTGATTTGGAACCCAGACAAGTATGAATATCCCTACACGGGAAAACTTTTATGCGCCCAAGGCGGAATAGAGTGAACGATCCTATCGTTCATGTAATGTAGTATTGATCAATGCAGGGCATAACAGGCTGATCACCCCCCGTGCCCGTAAGTTATGTCGGTTTACAGATGAATTTCTGTTTAACCTTTTCGAAAATAAAAATAATGTTCATGGCATGTCATCATAACCCCAGTTATAGTCAATATATAGTTTCAAAAATTTGAAAGAGAGTTGTTATGTTATTATTATCGGTTCAGAATACTTCACAACTATTGACTTGTTGTAGAAGAATAGTACAAAGAAAATATTTAAATTCTTTCAGATTATATATATATATATATATATATATATATATATATAATTGCTATTACTTGCTGGGCACTCAAATGCTCATCCTTGCTTAATTTAAATATTTTCAGCTAAGTGTGAACGATCAGAGAGCTCTGCTAAGAACAAGGAAAAGGGAAAGGTCGCTGAATGAATGAATGAACGTTATCTTATGTAATAGTTTAACACTATTAAGACAAGTATTATATATATTATCTATCATGGTTTGTAATGAATGTTTAAAGGTTACGTACTTGGGATTAGACTTTGATAAATGTAAGTTAAGTTTGATATTTATATTTGTTATTATTATTAGTATTATTCCGCTCATAGAAATGGTATCGTGATGAACCGAGTTCGGGTTTCAAGTACCCGAGTTTGGGGTCCTTCACAGTGCTCCTACTTCCATTTTGAAATTTCAAGTGGTTGCAATGGACCTTTTGGTACTTGATGCTCCGCCTTGACTCGTTGACACGTTAGACACCTTGAGACAAACAGCGCTATCTCTCTCTTCATATTGCTCCACCAAAATGTATGACGAATATCATGATACATTTTGGTACTCCCAGGATGGATTGCAAACGGTGTGTTATGCGCTTCCATCATGATTTTATACTTTAAATCAAGGTCGTTAGGAACACAAAGTCTGGAGTTGACTCGAAGTATTCCTTCATCATCGATTCTTACTTCCGGCATAGCACCTTCTTGCACTTTCCTCCTCATACGCATCAGCTCCAGGTCTGTAGCTTGAGCAGCTTTAACTTTATCAATTAAAGTCGGTTCTACTCGTATATTCGCCATCATCACATGGGTCCCTGGAGTTTTTAACTCTATCTCCATCCTTTGCAAGTCACACAAAATGGGCTTTTATGTTGTCAATATTGCACTCGTACCCGTATATGATCTTCTACTCAATGCATCAGCTACCACATTCACTTTTTCAGGATGGTATGATCATAATCTTTCAACAGTTTAAGCCAACGTCGTTGTCGCATGTTGAGTTCTTTTTGAGTGAAGAAATATTTGAGGCTTTTATGATCCGTAAAGATCTCCACCTTCTCCCCATACAAGTAATGCCTCCAAATTTTAAGTGCGAAGACCACAGCTGCTAACTCTAGGTCATGAGTAGGATAATTCCTCTCATATTCTTTGAGTTGTCGTGAGGCATAGGCTATGACTTTCCCATGTTGCATGAGAACACATCCTAACCCTTTGCCCGAAGCATCACTGTAGATGACAAATCCCTCCGAACCAGATGGTATTGTCAGAACAGGTGCTAAAATGAGTCTCCTCTTGAGTTCTTGAAAACTCTTCTCACATTCCTCGCTTCAACCGAACTTTGTATCTTTCTGAGTCAGCTGAGTTAGTGGAGTAGCGATTCGAGAAAACCCTTCTACGAATCTCTGATAATAACCAGCTAAGCCGAGAAAGCTAAGTACTTCGGTCACTGATTTAGGTTGTTTCCAGCTTTGAATAACTTCAATCTTTGCTCGGTCAACAGATATTCCATGACTTGATACCACGTGCCCAAGGAATGCTACTTCCTCAAGCCAGAACTCGCATTTCTTCAACTTAGCATAAAGCTTATATTCACGAAGCTTTTGGAGTATCAGCCTCAAGTGTTGCTCATGATCTTCATGGCTTTTGGAATAAATAAGGATGTCATCAATAAAGACGACCACAAAGTGATCCAAATATTCCTTGAATACTCGGTTCATCATATCCATAAAGGCAGCAGGAGCATTAGTCAATCCAAAGGACATGACTAGGAATTCATGATGCCCGTACCGAGTTCTGAAAGCCATCTTTGGAATGTCATCGGTTCTAATCTTCAATTGGTGATATCCAGAACGAAGATCAATCTTTGAAAAGAATTTGGCTCCTTACAACTGGTCAAACAGGTCATCAATACGTGGCAACGGGTACCTATTTTTGATGGTGACATGATTCAACTCCCGATAATCAATACAAAGTCGCATACTCCCATTTTTCTTCTTCACGAATAGAACAGGAGCACCCCAAGGAGAAGTACTAAGACGAATAAAGTCAATGTCTAACAATTCCTGCAGTTGAGTCTTTAACTCCTGAAGTTCAATAGGAGCCATTCGATATGGGGCTTTAGAAATGAGTTTTGTACCAGGTTCAAGGTCGATACAAAATTTAATTTCACGCTCTGGGGGTAGGCCAGGAAGTTCTTCAGAGAATACGTCATGAAATTCATTAACAATAGAAATATTATTCAAAACTGACGTATTTTTGTTTAGATCTGTGACATGAGCTAAGAAAGCTTGACATCCGTTTTTCAATAAACGAATAGCTTTATGGCTTGAGATGACAGTGATTGATTTTAATGGTTTCGTGACTTGAATTCACATAACAGATTGGTTAGGAATATGAAAGCTAACAACCTTACAAAAACAATCAATTTTTGCATGATGAGTAGTTAACCAATCAATCCCTAGAAATAAGATTGACAGGTAATATGAGGGTACCGATTTGAACCAAACAAGACTTATAAACAGTGGATGTAATGAAGGTTTCTCCCAATGGAGTTTCCACAGATAAGTCAAAGTCTAATTTCTCCGGAGTCAAATTTAATCGTTGAGCGCAAGTAGGAGAAATAAAAGAATGGGTAGAACCGGTATCAAATAAGGTATAGACTTCGCTAGAGTTTATAATAAGCTTACCCGTGATGACCTCATTCGGGTTCTTTGCTTTCTGGGAGGTCACTACAAACGCTTTCCCTTACACTACTGGCTTTGACTTTTTTAGGACGACCTTTGGTGCCTCCATCCTAGCTGAACTTGTCTTCGGTGAACGATAAAATCGGGCTAGGTGACCTTCTCTTCCATAATTATAACATGCTTTGGACGACATCGCGCAGTTTGGACTGATGTGTCCCTCTCCTTCGCATTTGAAGCATATGATAGGTGGTCGTTCTCCTTCCTTAACAATGGGTGCTGGTGCTGACGTTTTTCCATCATTGTTGAATCTCCTCTTCTTGAAATGTCCATTCTTATTATTTTGGCCCTGATTACCACCGAAGTGGTTACCATTTCTGGCCTGTTGATTCCCTCCACGCTTGTTGTCACTGCTTTGATGACTGCTCTCACTGGTATTATCATTTTGCCGACTGTTCTCCTTTGATTGCGTTCATTATCGCGCTCTACTAACTGAGCCCTATTCACAATATCTGAATACAAACACAGTTTATGAGAAATAAGATGTTGACGTATCCCAGGTTTCAAACTTCGAAAAAATATTCGCGTCATTCGCTCTTCGTTATCCACCAAGTGGGACGCAAACCGGGACAACTCAGTAAATTTAGCCTCATACTTCGACACGGTCATATTATTTTGCTCCAGCTTGATAAACTCCACCTCCTTCATATGACGAATACTCTCGGGAAAGTACTTGTCGTTGAATAGCTCTTGAAACTTCTCCCAAGACATCTTGAGTGCGTCAGGCTGGGTACATTTTACAGATTCTCACCAGTAATCTGCCTCTTCACGCAACATGACGGTGGTGAAGGGAACCTTTTGTTCCTCGGAGCATCCCAAGATATCAAATATCTTGGTGATCAGCTTTATCCATGCTTCCGCCTTAAGTGGTTTTGGCTCTCCTATAAACTCCGGTGGTCCCAGCTCCTTGAACTGTTTAGCAGTGATCGTCCGAGAGTTTCCAGTATTTTCACCTATATTTTGGACAGGAGCCGCTCTCGCCTGATGTTGCATAAATTGCATAAAGCCTCTGAACAGTCCATCATTCATCATTTGGTCAGTGTTGTTGTTTGCATGAGGATTGTCGCCTTCCTGATGCACATTCTCCTGATTATTAGTGTGTGGAGACTCAACGGTCTCTTGTGCTCCATTGCTATTTTCAACATTCTCGGATGTCATTTTCAGATACTGCCACAAAACAAAGGTTCATTAACATATAACATATTATCCATATACTTTGACTGACCAATTAAATACCAAATAAACTTAGGTAGGTAATACTAGCGAAGGAATTCCCCGTCTCTCCCCTCCTAGTTCTAGTCTCACATCTTAGCCATGGATCATATCCCTAAGCTCTGATACCAACTGTGTCGCCCCCAAAATTAGGTATACATCACCCATCTTGGGTCGCCAGATACATGGTACAGAATTTAAATAAAACTTAATTATACAACTGTCGTGTACATTACGACAAAACATAACTGTGAGTTTGAATACAATTATTGTCTACTAGAGATTATACAAACTCAAAAGGAGTCCTCATTAAAATTATTGTCACACTATTTAACAGAATAGTGAGGACTACTAATACTATCATCTGGTCCATCATTTCGTTCCCCGACTCGTCCCAGCTATATTCTCATTTCCTGAAGAGAACAGTGAAAGAAAGGGTGAGCTTAACTAGCCCAGTAAGAAATATTATGACTAAGATAATGCAAAATAAATTATCATTAGTCTTCAACAGTGTTAAACTGATAAAATATAATAAACATCAAATTTAATTGCAGCGGAACAAACAATCCATTAGAAGAGTCAAGTAGAGAATAAAATCTACTATCTTCTATGATTTAAAAGGTTTTTCAACACTGTTATCGCTGGGACTCAGCTTAATAAAATAATCCACATCATCGAATCACCCCTGCACTACGGTCAAGGATATTCTTTAGTATCACGACCACAATTATCCATGCACTACGAGCCAAGAATATTTGTGTATTCATTAATAGTTATGATCATGCCAACAACTGTTCATCAATGCACTACGGGCCAATGAGGACTTTTACCACATCATTTGTAACATTACGGTCATGATTATACCGAATAATCTCTGGTCATAATCACACCAAGTTCATCTATGCACTACAGGCCACAGATGACTTTCAACATTTTATAAACATGAGGATGATGACAATGATATAAGAATTCAATAAAACAAGTTCAAGAATTAATATATCCAAGAATTAACAACGTCCAAATTGTCAATATGATACTGCTTTGTGGAGTAAAATTCAAGAATTCTTAGAAGAATATTTTCATGAAAAGATACTAGATGAAGCGCAAATATCAAAGATATTCCACTAATTTCATGGAGTATAGAAGTCAAAGTTTTAACCAACTGAGTATAATAAAGAATGGAATAACAAAAGAAATCACCATGCATGTGATAGACCGCACAGACAGGTTATTCTAATAGGATAATAAATAATGGAACCAGGTCCGGCGTAAAATGTACAGACAGGATATTCCAACAGAATAATAATAAAGACGGAACCAGGTCCGGTGTAAAACACACAGACAGGATGTTCCAACAGAATAATAATAAAGACGGAACCAGGTCCGGTGTAAAACACACAGACATGATGTTCCAACAGAATAATAATAAAGACGGAACCAGGTCCGGTGTAAAACACATAGACAAGATGTTCCAACAGAATAATAATAAAGACAGAACCATGTCCGGTGTAAAACACACAGACAGTATGTTCTAACAGAATAATAGAATAATGTCACCAAGTATAGGGTAGACCGCGTATACAGGTTATTTCAACAGAATAATAAAGAATGGAATAACAGAAGTTCTCTTCATGAATAAGAAAGAAAGAATACCCTTTATGAGTACAACAAATAATATCCCTTACCGTTTTAAAGAAGAACTGAAATAAAGAAGTAGTTAAGTAGCAGAATACCCTTCACTGAATTCGTAAAAAATTAATGAAGGAATGAGCTTCTATTTATAGGAAAATAGAATGCATAGTAACTAATCCATGAACGGTCCAGATTGATTTACTTTAATCTGACGGTCCATATTTAAAGAAAAATCTTTTAAATAAAATATAATATATTCTATTTATAGAATAACTTTAATAAAGTATTCTGTTTTATATAAAAAGATGTTTCTGTTTTATTACGTTAATAATACGAATAAAAAAAAACTTTATTATCCCTAAATAATTCATATTATTAATTGACAATAATTGAATCAAACTGAGTGACTTCTCACATAAGCATTAATAATCAATACCGTGTGCTACTATGTAACCACACGTATTACTGTACTTTTACTATCGAGTAGTTCAACAGTATCAACGGTAAAGTACTTCCGCCGTTATTTTTAATAAAACATTTTTGTCGTTTTCTCAATCCGACAATAATTTCGTTGTGGGGTCCACCAATGATTGTGTCGTCGTACGAATATTCCCCGACCAATCGAATATTTTATAACAACTTGCTTACTTTACAAAATTTATAAATATTACCCCCAACTATAACATTATATCAATTTTACTCCATAATATTTAAAAATAATATTTATAGAAAATTTATATTTATTTAAAAAGTTGGGGTTTTACAGATAGAATTAAGCAAGACACCCTAATTAACTAATCCACTATATCTTTATGTGAATTATAATTAAAAAAGATTTAAAACACAAGTTCTCTATAAGATTACATATGTTGCAAAGGCATATCTCTATCCTAAGCACGAATCATGAATTCCATATATGCAGAAATCACAAACACATGCTATCATGATCATATCTAAATCTAAACTTCATCTCTCGAGTTCATATACATTATCACGGTAATTGATGGCCAATCAATTAAACAATTAAGTCCAAATTATAATAGACAATCCTCACAATAGAACATAATAATTGATAGCGAAGCATATTAAAATAAACTACACAATAAGATCCATTGTAATCTCAAACAAAGAATTAGTTCATTGAATTAAAATTAAGAATCCACAATTGAATAAACAATAAAAGACAAAGATAGAAGAAGATAAGAAGATAGAATCTATTGTCTGTAGATTTGAAGCTCCCTCCTTGCTCCTACTTTGAATCTTCAATTGTCTCCAAGTTGCTTCAATCTCCAAATCTCATAAGAACTAGAGTTTTGGTCCTAATCTACTCTAATCTAATCTAATAGAATCCTCTCTCCCTCTAATCTTTCCTCTAATCCTTGTGTTTCTCATTTTTTAAGTCTCTTTATATGTCTTTAAGTCCTCTTGGAAGTCCTTGAGTCAATCGGATCGAAATAATCCTTCTCGGACTCAAATTTGGACAAAAAACGAGTTTTCTGCGCGTACCCCCGCCCCGGCGTGGGGTATAAGGCATAAAGGGCCCACCCCGGCTGGCATACACACTATTTTGTAACTGGTATGCCCGCCTCGACGGGGGTTTTATGAAGGAAAAGCCCGCCCCGGCGAGGGTCTTGTTTTTGCTCTGACTTCCTTTGGGAAAACGGCCATAACTTTTGATTCGGGAGGAGTTATGAGGCCCAACACCTATCAAATTGAAGATATCGACGAGGTCTACAACTTTCATTCTTTGAAAATTGACAGATTCAGGTTGGATCAAGGTGGAAATCGGGCTTGAACTAGATGCTATGTAAATTACAAACATGAGAACTCTTAGCTTTGATCTTCGTTGATACAAAGGCCATAACTCTCGCATCCGAACTCCGATTGGGATGATTCAAGATGTTCCAGAAAGCTAAGAAGAAGCTCTACAGTATAATTCAAGTTCCAAGCCAAGAACATGCATCACACTTGGTGTTAAAAGTCCTTCAATCTTCCTTTCTTGCATTTGCTTGCGTATTTTGGTCCAAAAGATGTCCGAATTGCTTTTCTTTGCTTCTTCATGCCAATGTTATGTCATAGCCTACAAAATAACATAAAATATATGAAAAGTAACTAAGAAACATAGGTTTAAGCAACTAATTCAAGTAACAGATACCAGATAAGTAGGTATAAAACTTACTTATCAAATACCCCCAAACTTAAACCGCTGCTTGTCCTCAAGCAAAAACACAAAACAACAATGCTATGCAATGCAACTAATCTACATGCCTACAAATCCAGCAGTAATGACAGAAACAAGTCTATTCAACCGGCCTTAGAAAAATCAAGTAAACACGATAATACATCATATCAAAACAAATATAGTGCCTGTGTGCTCCAAAACAATGTTAACTGATATTGTGACGCCCCCAAATTCGGATACTTGAAACCCGAACTCGGTGCTTCACGATACCATTTCTATAAGCGGAATAATACTAATAATAATAACAATAATATAGATTTATCAAATTTAATTTACATATTATCAGAGTTTCCCAAATCTCAAGTACGAAACCTTCAACATTCATTATATGATAATAATAATATTTATTATCCATATCCTAATAAAGTTTGATTATTACAAAAGATAGCATAAACAGTCATTCAGCAACTTCTCCTTTCCCTTTATTCTTGGCAGATCCTTCGGGTTGCTCACCCTTAGCTGAAAACATTTAAATTAAAGCAAGGATGAGCATTTGAGTGCCCAACAAGTAATAGCAACAATAATAGTTAACTGAATGAATTAAATGTTCTCTTGAAAGGATACTTCTACAACGAAGCAACAGTTATGAAGTAAGCTGAACCAATAAATAACAACATATCATTTTTATTTCAAATTTTTAAAAACTACGTATTGACTATAAATGAGGATCAATTAACAGACTATGAACATTGTTTTCTATTTTCGAAAGGGCTAAACAGAAATTTATCTGTAAACCGTCATAACTTATGGGCACGGGGGTGATCAGCCCGTTATGCCCTGTATTGATCAATACTACACTGCTAAAACGATATTATCGTTCATCCTTTGTCCGCCTTAGCGCATAAAAATTTCCAATGATTGGGATGTTCATGACAGTCTTGAATCCATACCAAAATAATTCGGTTGGATAAGTTTTATCTTGTTCAACAACAACTTTAAATTTTATGTCTAGCTGGATCAAATAGCTTAGACGACTTTTATTTCAACGTATATATACTAGGCAACTATAAGTATGTATCAACATGTGATAAAATATAATGATTATCCAAGTGGGGACACTTGTATAACCATGTTATATAAATTAACGATCAGAATAAATAACTTGATCAATATTAACAGGATAAAGGAAATTGTACAACAATTATTGCTTAATAGCTTACTTATACAGAATCATTGCATAAGTATATACAAAGGTTGAAATATTTGAACAATTGATATGAACAATTCAGATATTATCTTACGCATGTCCATTACATAAAGTAAATGCAAAGGGTTAGATACTTGCCTTGTCAGCTGCTTACACAGTTTAGATTTATCTTTTCTATCAATCCCTATCATTAAATAGATCATTGGTCTGATTAGAATAACATATCATATCATATAATACTGTTTATTGTAGTCAGCACATTCCTAATCACATTGTCACATAACTTTAACACCATTGAATCACAAATAAACAGTTATCCAGTCATCCTATCTAAGTCCAGATCAATTTCTGAAACATGTCGGTCTACCGACAGCTTTATCGGGTAAATATCGAGTTTAAAACTCTATACAGTAGTTCAATATTCATTTGGATAACTTAAACACCCGTCGCACTATTTTTCATGGCCTTATAATAATTTTTAAATAATTATTACCATTTATCATAATTTTAAAATATCAGAATCATTATTAAATAATTTAATAATAAACAATTCTATTATCATTAATATTTAATTAATATTAAGCTATTAATGAAATCATTGACAAAATATTAAAGTCATTAATAATAACTTAAAATATTTTTAAAACATTTATATTACCCTTAAATGATTTTTAAAACATTTAAAAATCATTATAAAATAATTACTATTAATATTAATTATTAACGAACTATTTATCTAAATATTAAAAGTTATTAATTATAACTTAGAATATTTTTAATTCATTTATATCCCTTTTTAAATGATTTTTAAATTAATAAAACCGTTTTAAAACTATTTATTTAATATAATTATTAAATAAATTTAATATCATTAGGGTTAAATTAATATCATTAATATCAAATTATTAATGAAATTATCCTTTAAATATTAAAAGTTATATTTTATAACTTAAAATATCTTTAAACATTTTATCTTCATTTAAAATGATTTTTAAAATATTAAAATCATTTTTAAACAAATTTATTTAATGTAAATATTAAATATCTTTAATATCATTAATAATAATTAATTAATAAATTTTACCTTTAAATATTAAAAGTTATATTTTATAACTTAAAATATTCTTAAATATCTTATTATTATTTAAAATGATTTTTAAAATAATAAAATCATTTTTAAATTATTTATTTAATTCATTTATTAAATAACTTAATTATCATTAATATTAATTTATTAATGAAAATTATCACAAAATATTAAAAGTCATTAAAAATAACCTAAAATATTTTCATATATCATAATATAATTTTTAATGATTTTTCATGTATTTAAATCATTTTTAAATAATTTATTTAAAATTATAATTAAATAAATTAAATACTTTTAATATTTCAAAAATATTAAATATTTATGAAATATATTCAAAATAATTAAAATATAATTTTTGGACTTTAAAATAATTTTTAATAATTTATTTTGTATTTTTCAGAATTAAAAACTAATTAATACTAATTATTAAATAAAAATAATTAATTTTCGCAAAAACTGTCGCTAAAGGGCCCTATAGCGACGAAACTGTCGCTATAGGTGTTCTTGAGCTGCCCAGAACCTTCATACACAGTTACCGAGTGGACTAATTTGACCAACTTTAAATCTTTGTGTAGTGTGTTTCTGGGAATTACAAAAGCTAGATCTTGTAGACAAAGTGCAAGACTACAGGTTCTAAGAAACAACACGATCAAACAACCTAACACAAGTTAGATCTAAGCAACCAAAGTTGCTGTCAGAGCTGTTCTTCATTTACAGAAATGAAGAACAGTTCGAGCAGTCACTTTTAAGCTATTATAACTATCAATCGTGTTGATGATTTTGTGATCTACAAGTTGTAATGTGTAGACAACATACTAATGTACATATATATATATATATATATATATATATATATATATATATATATCATAACATCAACAAAATAACAACAAATTAAGCAGGTACAAGCCGGTCAAACCTTGTCAGAAAAATTGTTCAAAAATTTCTGGGTTTTTCCCAGAAAATGCAGTCAAGGCCGTTTGTCCTACTTTGACCGGCCACTGTAGTCAGATTACTTGTTGTTTAGGAGATTTTAAGGCATAATATTAAAGTACTAATATCAGTCTATAATCTGGTTACAAAAACAAACACATAACATCATCAAGCAGTTAGATCTAAGCTCGCAAAGAACCTGTCAGAGGTTTCTGGGTTGTTCTGGGTTTTTTCCAGATTTTGAAAGTCATGGCCGGTCAACGAGGTTTGACCGCCCATAACTTTCATTCTAAGCATGATTTGAGCTATCTATCAGTTCCAGATTACAGACAACATAACATACTACAAGTATCAACCTTTAAAACACAAAACCCAATTACAGAAATGGATCTACAAGGTCTGGCATTCGTTGTCAGACCATAACATGAAATTTTTCCAGAAATTTGAAAATCATTGATTTGAGCATTTAGATGTTATGGACTTGTAATATACCAACCCAGATCATTACATTAGACTATAAACAACATCTTTTAACAACAAATTACAAGATCTAACAACAGATCATTGGAAAAAAAATTATGGTTAGGGTTTATACCTTTGATGAATAAATTTTTGATTTTGTGTTGCTGATTTGGTTATGGTGTTAGTGGGGCTTGATAATGGGACTATAATGCTAGATAATTTTGGAGGTGTGGTGCTTGAGAGAGTTGAGTAAGGTTTTTGCACAAATTAAGTGAACAAAATGCAATTTCTCTCTCCAATCCATATATATAGACAATTAGATACATGTATGGGCTGACCTAGAGATGATTTGCTATCATTTGAAGGTCAATGGAGTTGTTGGTTTGGTAAACCACTCAAAATTTATCTAGATTTGCAGGCAAGCTTCTTAAAGAATTAAAAAGGGCATAAAAGACATTTAATAATTCAATTTAATGGCCAAAAATAAAACTTGACAAACCATTAGTGTTTGACCCTTAGGGTTTAACCCTAATGTTTAGCAAAAAGCAAAAATACAATTTAGCAACTAGGGTTTGTAAAATTATAAACTAAATTTAGTTTCCAAAATTTGAAAAATTAAAATTATTAATTAGATTAAATTAATAATTTTATTATACAGGAACATTAGGGTATTATAACATAATTAACTTTGCTATTTAAACAATTAGTGTTTAAAATTAGCAATTAGGGTTCCAAGAAATATCGGTTAGAGTTTTAATTTCGCGATTAAGGTTTCGATTTCAAATTTAGGGTTTTAATCATTATGATCTTAAATCACTAATTAGGTTTATTTAAATTAGCGATATAAAACTTATTATACCTGACATTAATCACTGTAACACAATTCTTGACAGATCAAACCTCCGGTCTAGGTTTTCGAATTAGGGTTTAATAGAAATTCATATAATTAAGGTTTTAAATTTATAATTAGGGCTTCCTAATTAGCATAACACGAAGTAACACATAACACATATCATATAACACAGATATTAAATAATCTTAAATTTTTCATTTAAATTGATAAATAGGGTTAAATCAATTAATGCTAGGGTTTGATCAATATACCATAATTGACCAACCATCAACAATACGTTTTTACAGTACATATTTATAGCACTGAAAAATCAAAATATTATAACATTATAATATTATTATCATTTCTTGATCAAAACCCAGAATTAGGGTTTGGATTCCATATCTGATTTTATCTGCCATAATTAACCTTATAATTAAGTAAAAATAATTTACTTAATAACCTGAACAAAATTCATATAATAAAATAATTATTTTAATTATTCTAAAATCATTTCTTATATTATTTAAATAATATATACCTATATTTTCATGGAAAAGTAATTAATAAAACATTGCTAATATGAAATCAATTATTATAAGAATATAATTGATAATAATTAATATTTCTAAAAATAAATTTATTTGCAATAATTAATGTAATAAATAAATTTTATTTATCACACATATAATTATAATTACACATTACCTTGGCACATATCATCCATATTTATTTTAATAAATAAATAAAAAAATTTATACGCAAAATTTATGATTTATTTTTATAGAAAATATCGGGTTGTCGCATTCACCCGCCCTTATAAAGATTCCGTCCCCGGAATCACCGCTTTAAAACCTATACATACCAGGGTACATAACATTCACAATCATTGCAGATAGATATTGATCAACTTTGTTCAGACTGATCTTTAACTATTTACTTAAAGCTTGTCTTTCTGATTATACGGAAATTTGGTTTATAAAGAAACTCAAATTCCTCCTTCAAAATTTCTTTATAAAATAATTTACTATAAATAGGAAAATCATATATAAGAAAATACAAGTTATACGAAAAGTACCTGGAGTTCCATTGCCAGCTGCCACCGTGTCTTGAACTGTCATATTGAAGACCCGTGCAGTAGATTTGGTCGGCTTGGCAGATGAAGTTGGTCCTGTAATTGCCAAGGCTCCGCCGCTTTTTCCCACGTTCACGCTTTATGCCTCCGTTCTTCTTTTCGGACAGTCTTTCACCTTATGGTCCTTTGATCCATAGAGAAAACACCCATCAATTGTCTTAGAATTGGGGCAGTTGGGAGAGATATGGCCCTCCTGCCCGCACTTGAAACATGCGAATTTTCCCTTCAGACATTCCCCTAAATGATTTTTTCCCACAGTTCCCACATTGTACCACCTGCTTCTTCTTTGTACCTTCCTACTTCACCTGTATACCCCCAAAGTTGTTTCCCTTCCTCTTTTCACTCCTATTTCCACCGTTTGTTTCCACCTTCCCAGATCCCTCAACCTCACCCTTATACCTTCTTTCTTTGTTGTATAGGCTCATGGCCTCACTCCCCTCCTCAGCAATAATAGCTTTCTCCATGAGTACTGCAAATGTAGGGATTTGCAACACTGCCACCTTGTTGTAGAGCCAGGGTTTTAATCCCAGCTCAAACCTTCGTGCTTTTCTAGCCTCCGTATCAACTTGATGCTGAGCAAACCTACACTACAAGAAAACCAGTCATTGTCGACGGGCCCCGCCGTCGCCAATGACCATAGTGCCGTCGACAGTGAAGTAATTGGCGACGGGCACTATCGTCGACCCTGCCGTCTCCCCACAGGTCGTCGCCCCTGTCTCCTGTCGTCAGCCGTCGGCATCATTGTCATTACCGACAGTGGTCATTGGCGACGACATAAGGTTATTGGCGACGGCGATGGTGACGGCAATGTCGTCGGTAAAGACTTACAGTTTTTTGAGGAGGAAACCCATTACCGACGGCATGGTCGTCGGCATTGACATTGTAGCCGTCGGCAATGACCATTACCTTATGTCTGTCGCTATAAGTCATTGGCGACGGCATAGCCGTCGCCATTACCCCCGTCGGCAATGACTACATAAATTTTGAATTTTTTTTTAAATTTCAACATTTCCCTGTTCATTTACAAATATACACCTGTTATAAACTAATAACAACCATCAAATCACAACTATACCTCTTATAAACTAGTAACCCAAATCAAATATATAGATGAAAAATATAATGGTCGTCGGTACAACTCAAAAACTGTACAAATACATACATGAAACTCAGAATATAACATAAACTAAACTAACTACAACCCGTCGCCTGTCTCCATGTCATCGAGTCGGCGGTCATCACCATGTATTGGAGGAGGCTGCTCGTCATCAACTCGACGATCATCACCCTGTACTGGAGGAGGCTGCTCGTCATCAGCTCGGCGATCATCACTAGTGCCTCCACCTACACGAGTCTCGTCAACAAGACCCTACAAAATTAAAATATTAATAACAAAATCAAAATGAAAACATATTTACATTATTATAGTTTGTGTTCTTCAAGTTAGGTGTACGGGGCTCGAACTCGGTCTTCGTATGTCGGAATCGAGTCCCGTCAGTTGTAACGCGTGTCTATTGCCTACGCGGTGCTATGTGTGTGTTTACGTGTCATTCGGACGGCCGATGCGGGTTTTGACCTCTTTTTTGACTTTTTGGCTAAGTGTTGGTTAGTTTTGCAAACTGGGCTCGAACTCGGTCTTCGTATGTCGGAATTTAGTCCCGTCAGTTGTAACGCGTGTCTATTGCCTACGCGGTGCTATTGCCTATTTTTGCGTGTTAACTGGACGACCAATGCGGGTTTTGGTCTCTTTTTCGACTAATTTCCTAAGTTTTCTCAAGTTAGGCGTACGGGGCTCGAACTCGGTCTCCGTGTGTCAGAATCGAGTCCCGTCAGTCTTAACGCGTGTTTATTGCCTACACGGTACTATTGCCTTTATTTGCGTGTTAACTGGACGACCGATGCGGGTTTTGGTCTCTTTTCGACTAATTTCCTAGGTTTTCTCAAGTTAGGTGTACGGGGCTCGAACTCGGTCTCCGTGTGACAGAATTGAGTCCCGTCAGTTGTAACGCGTGTCTATTGCCTACGCGGTGCTATTGCCTGTGTTTGCCTGTGTTCATCGTCTGGACGAGGAGCTGTGCCTTGAAAACCACGGGCTTTGGTGGTTATAACAGCATGCTATGGGCTTGCAGGAGTCTTAACACTCCGCGCATAGTACACCTGTGTTGCTTGACTTGCTAAAATAAATGGCTCGTCCATACCAATCATCTATCTTAGTTTTGACTTAACGTTAACAGTCACTCGTCCTGATTTTTTATCTACTTTAACACCATTCTCAACATCAAATCAATGACAATTGAAGCAAACTAATTCTTTATGACCCCAATATTTGAGAACGACAACTTCTAGCAATCGTCCATACCAGTCATCCCAAATGTTATCGTAGCAGCTACCTTTCACCACAACACCAGAATCAGCAGAAGCGACATCCCCAATATCATAACACTTAAATCTGTAACCGTTGACAATGCAACATGTATAAGTATCTACAGATCTTTCAGGGCCGTCAGCTATAAGCTTTAGCCGATTGTCAGCTAACTCATCTGTGACGACCTAATGTACATTAACACAACATATTCTAAGGTTAATTATGCCATAAGAATAAATCTATGATGGTAGATTCATTGAACTTGTAAAGGTTAGACTTACATGGTTTTTAAACCATTGCACAAATTCTCCATTTCTCAAATTTTGCAAATCCCCATCCGATATACTCGGATTCGCTTCACGTACTTCAACATCATATTGACTGCAACACAGTTATTTACTCAATGTTTTTGTAAAGGAAATTAACACAGTTACACCAGACATATATAGTTATGGCTACTTACTTAATGTATGGCACTACTTCATTCATGTTGACAAGTGCATACAATGTCGCAGCTGCATACTCCCTATCGGTCAAGAATCGCCTTTTTTTACCGTCGAATGGGCGTACAGGATGACTAAATGCCGTTAATTCCCCATTTTCCTCGTGCGCAACAGCCTGATTCTGACGTAACCGATTGTGCTTCGTCTGAACATCCGACTCAATATACAACGAGCAGAAATTAACAAGTTCCTCCATAACATACCTTTCAGCATTTGACCCCTCTACACGGGCTCTATTCTTCACCTTTTGCTTTAGACGTCGCATATACCTATGTGATATATAGATTAGCAAAAAAGAATGAACATTTTACCGTATTAAAAATATTAATGTCATTATCTCTCGAATGGATACATCCATCTATATTGCATGGGATCGCCAAACTTAGCTTCGTATGGCAAGTGAATAGGCAAATGCTCCATTGAATCAAAAAACGATGGAGGAAAGATCATTTCTAACTTGCACATTATTTCCACTATCTGCATCTCCATTTTATCTATGTCTTTGAGTTGAAGCTCCGTCAAACATAGATCTCTGAAGAAATTAGAAAGCTCTGTCAGTGCTTCAACCACACGTTTCGATAACAAGTCGATAAATGCCACAGGGATCAACTTCTGCATGAATACGTGACAATCATGACTTTTGAGACCGCGAAACTTCAGCTCTTCGACTTTACAACACCTTGCTATATTCGAAGAATATCCATCTGGGAGCTTCAGTCCACTAATCCAATTACATATCAATATCAACTGTTCCCTGGTCAAAGTATATTCAGCTTTATACGTTACCGTCTTACTACCCTCCTGATACAACCACAGATCTTCCCTAATGTTCATTTCTACCAAATCAAGTCTCGACTTGTTGTTATCCTTTGTTCTACCACTGGCATCTAGGACTGTATAAAAAATGTTATCAAATACATTCTTCTCAGTATGCATCGGATCTAAACAATGACGGATGCAGAGTGTATCCCAATAAGGTAGGTCAAAGAACATGGATCTGTGTGTCCAGTTGTGAACCTTACCGTAACCATAAGCTCGCTCCAATCTGTGATTCTTCCCTAGAGGTGGAAACTTCAAACGACTAATCCAACTCAACACTGCTGACCCAGAAAGACGGCCAGGTACTTGACGTTTCTCTATTTTTCGATTGAATTGTCTACTCATCCGTCGATAACGATGTTCAATCGGCAAAAACTGTCTGGATGTTGCAAAGAAACTCATTTTCCCCCCATGTTTGAGCCGCATAGCTTTAACTGACCCCATGCACACGGGACATGACAAGCCCCCGTGAGTCGACCATCCACTGATCATTCCTAACGCCAGGAAGTCATTTATTATCCACAGTAAAGCTGTCCTCATGTCAAAGTTCTTCTTAAGAGATACATCATAAGTTTGAACCCCTTTTTCCCACAACATCTTCAACTCGTCAACTAACGACCTGAGGTATACATTGATGTCTTTACTCGGACTCTTATCACCCGGAATCAGTAACGGCATGAACATGTAGGGATCTTTCATGCACATCGAAGGCAGGAGGTTATACACCACAATAATCACCGGCCAAGTTGAGTAGGGTTTTGTGTAAGGCCCGTTAAACGGATTAAACCCATCCGTAGCAAGTCCAAGCCTAACATTGCGAACCTCTTCAGCAAACGAGGGGTGCTTGTTATCAAAAATTTTCCACTCAAGCCCATCTGCCGGGTGCGTCAGTTGACTTTTGACTATGTCCCGTGTAGAGTGCCACCTCATATCCTCGGCGGTATGTGTTGACATGAACAACCACTGAAGCCTCGAGGCAATGGGAAAGTAACGTAAGATCTTTCTCGGCACGTCTTTTCCCTTTTTCTTGCGCTGTTCACAGTATCTACTTGTACCACAAATATCACATGACCTCTTATCTTTATTGACATCACCGTAATACAACATACAGTCATTCTCACAAGCATCAATCATCTCATACCCTAGATTGAGCCTTTTAACCATTTTATTCACATCATAGTACGACTCCAGTAACTTATTGCCTACAGGTAAGCACTCATTCACAATGCTTAACAGTTCATTAAAACCTCTCTCGCTACAGTCATGTTCGTTCTTGAAGTGTAAAAACTTAGTCACGACAGATAAGACGGTGTGCTTTTCGTGCCCGTCATACAGTGGCGTTGCTGCTTCATGCAATAACTCATAGAAACCCTTAGCCCCATCATTCGGATCTTGCTCGACGCTACTTCCATCCCTGCCTGTATTCCACTGGAAGTATGAACCAGCAGCTTCGACTATCATGTTAGTACAGTCAAAGGTTTCGTCACCTCCGGATTCCGGTTCCGATTCATGTTCATCCAACCAGGTTTCCCCATGATAGATCCATGTCGTATAACCCTGCTTGAACCCATACGCAAATAAGTCACACATGACATCACTCCTTTCCTTCCACACTTCATTCACACACCTCTTACAAGGACATCTGATCTCATCGCCGCTGACTTGCTCAAACGCAAAGTTGATAAACTGTTCAACCCCACTACGATACTCAGAGCTAAGCCCACTCCTATTAGTGGCTACCCTACGTTCCATCCAACTTTGATCAACAGACATCTCGAACAACTGTCTGCTATATATATGGAAAGTCAGACAAACACAATCAAGTCTCCAAGTTAATGTATATGCAAGCTTATGTGTTTCCTAACTTCATCTCCCACTCTAACGGGTCAGGCTTCTATCCCATTCCCGGATGTGTCGCCTCACTGATGCTAACAACTTGAACACATCTTTAAATTTTTCAGAAATTTTGGCAGCACCTCCCCATGGTCTTCAAGTACACGAAATAGACTAACACATCGTAGTCTAAATATGCACCCGAAGAACATCAAGAGATATATACTGACCGAAAATTCAAAAAATTTAAAGACGTGCTCAAGTCGTTAACACCGACCTAAGTGAGATCGAAACATACAAGAACAGTCCCAAAACAGGGACTATTTGAGATTCACTCCTACTAAGTGAATCTCAAACAGGTTTCTAAGCTTCCTAAACTATATGAAAATATGCACTTGTCAAGTCACGTGGAATAATTATAAAGTGTCATGAGCAATCTTCAAATGCTAGTATCAAACTTTGATTGATGTTCAAATGCTCTTTATACACGTAAAATTAATAATTATAAAGTGTTATACATTTCTCTAAACTAGTACTGAGAGAATGCCACTTAATCAAGTATTTCCTTTCACACAACCATTTGTCCTTCAGGGGAATTTCATTTGTATAAATTAGTTGGGAAATTTTATGCCTATATATTCACAAACTACTAGTATCAAATTTTAGCTAAGTGCTAACTAACATATAAGACTACGGAACCTGGGAATCACAATCCAAGAACACGCCAGAAAATAATACACAAAATGAGATATTCCTTCAGTTATGAAAACATATTAGATTATCCAAGTAACCCAATACAATATAAATTTTCCATTCAAAAAATATATATCTTTTACAATTGACTGTCCACCAAATATATAGCTAACTCTATTTTCAAATAAACACCACAGACAAATTAAACATTTTTTTTCTCTCTCTCTAACTCTTCACAAAGATAGATATGACCATTTAACTAAAATATTCACAGGACAGAGATTGAGCATACCTAAAAACAAATTAATTACTACCCATTATACCAAGCAAGTCAGCACATATACCCTCTGAAAATTTCTAAATTAATATAAAATCAGAGCACACCTGAACTTTGATTCAAGAAATAACTAAATTCTTCAACAAAATAATTTATCAACACAAGTTGGATATAAGTCACTAAGCCATGAAAATCCTAGTTCAGCACCAAACGGAAAGAATGAAGTAATACACTGCAATTGGGTATCTCATACCACATTAAAATTTTCATAAAAACTTGCAAACTATAAATTTGTAATACACAGCAACTGATATTTGGGGAAAAATAGAGTGAAATTGTAGAAACATAGATTATTAGGTTACATTTAAGAGAAAATTGGATTTGGGAACATACCTTGCACTCGAGAGAGACACAGAGGGACTGCAATGGCGCGAAGAGAGGATGGTGGTGACGGCAAGAACCAGCCGGAGGGCGACGGCAAGAAGGAAGACGGCGACGACAAGGAGAAGTCAGAATCGCGAGAGGGAAAGAGAAGTAAAAAACAAAAGCATAATCAATAAACCGAAATGGGTGTAATAGGTCAACTTTAGAGAATCAATAAATGCAATTTGAGATTCGTGGGGAAATTAAGGACCGAAAATGGCTGATATTGAGAGGGATAGAAAAATAGAGAAGAAAATTTCATAAAAGGAGTCGTTGCTGTCGAAGAGGTTTTAATTGTCATTCTCGACGGCAAACCCCGTCGATAATGACCCCGTCGCTAGTACATCAATACCGACGGCACCACCGTCGACCCGAAAATAAACACCGTCGCCAATGAGGTTTTCCCTCCACCGGGAATGTCTGGCGCCAAAAAGGTATCATTAGCGACGGCGAGCATTGGAGACGGCTAGGCCGTCGATAATGAATTTATTGTCGACGGGGATTGTGCCGTCGGTATTGAGCCCGTCGTCAATGACTCTTTTTTTTGTAGTGCTAGCCAACTCATTAAACTTAGCGGCGTATTCGGATACCGTCATATTTTCCTGTTTTAATTCAAGAAATTTTACTTCCATCCTAGCCTGCATACTAGATGAAAAATAGTTTTCAAAAAATAAAGTTTTGAATATTTCCCAAGCAACTACACCTACAGCTGCTCCAGCCCTCGCCTGATTCGCTTCCCACCAAAAATTTGTCTCGCCCTTCATCATGTAGGTGGCAAAAGCGGTCTTTTGCCCCTCAGCTACCCTAGCTAATACAAACGCCTTTTCAATTTCTTTAACCCAAGTTTGGGCTTCTACAGGGTCAGTTGCACCTCTAAATTCGGGCGGTCCTACAACTTTGAAGTCCTTAAAGTTTGCCAAGCGATTGTCCTGCTGGTTCCCTATGGCTGGCATTCCTTGTTACATAGCCTGAGCTACCATGTTTGCGAATTGCTACATTGGATCTGGTTGTGGTTGTCCCCCGACGTTGTTGACAGATTCTTCTGCCCTTTGGTTCCTAGTTTGTCGTCGTGGCGGCATTATCTGATTAAATAAAACATAAGTTAACTTACATTCTAAACCTTATCACATAAGTTTAATATATTAAACTTGTTTCATTTCTCAAACATAGGTTCATTAATTCAAAGTAATTTACTTAGCATAGTCCATACTATTATCCCTTTGTGACTACAAAAGTCGGGATTTACAACTTTGGCCCATACAAAAGCTTAAAATATTACATTACACAAACATACCTATCACACATATTATATTAAACAGACCTACACCACAGAACCTATACTACTTATTCACTACGCCTTTTTCTTGATCTTGGACAACTTTTTGCCTGATGTTCTTCTATCCCACAGATGAAACAAACACACTGCTTTGGATTGGGACACTGAGGAGAAAAATGTCCCCCATGTCCGCAATTGTAGCAAACATTCTCCTCTTTTCTGCATATACCATCATGCTTCCTATCACAGTTTGTACACTTTTCTATTCGGTTAAAGTTTCCTTGGTTGTTATCAGGATTACCTAGATTACAGTCTTTCATTTTTCTTTTTTCCCTTCTTGTTCAGAGCTGCACCCGACTTGTTGCTTTTAGCTCCCAATTGATTAATTTGGATTTTAAGCTTATCATGTTCTTCCATTATTTTAATTAATGCTTTTTGCAGTTGACTATTTAGCAGCTTTTCTATTTCCCATAACTGTTCCAAAGAGGAAACCTGGTCCCGCAGATTCTGCACTTCGGTTGATGCTTGGTCAGCTCCAACTTCAGTGTCTGAATCACTATCAGTTAGTTCCACCATTTCTGGATCTGGTACGATATTTTCCACTATATCCACCTTATCGAGGTTGGTTTCACTTTGAGCCTCTATTTCAGCTATTGGCTTTGATATCGGCTCCTTCTTTACGATCCGAGGGTATCCTAATCCTTTTTCACCTGACATCTACACACATAAATTATCCTGATTAGCATAAAATATATACACATAACACATAAGGGTTTTATATAAGTTATCTTTTAATTGGTTTGACGATGAATTTATTCGATTCATCCATTTTTAAACTCTATATGAGTTATTTATATTTTCAACGTTTTCCTCTGTTCTAAGGTTATAGCCTAAGGTCTATCCCACCTAAGGTTTCTAACCCTATAGCTCTGATACCATGATGTGACACCCCCAAATTCGGATACTTGAAACCCGAACTCGGTGCTTCACGATACCATTTCTATGAGCGGAATAATACTAATAATAATAACAATAATATAGATTTATCAATTTTAATTTACATATTATCAGAGTTTCCCAAATCCTAAGTACGAAACCTTCAACATTCATTATATGATAATATTAATATTTATCATCCATATCCTCATAAAGTTTGATTATTACAAAAGATAACATAAACAGTCATTCAGCAACTTTTCCTTTCCCTTTATTCTTGGCAGATCCTTCGGGTTGCTCACCCTTAGCTAAAAACATTTAAATTAAAGCAAGGATGAGCATTTGAGTGCCCAACAAGTAATAGCAACAATAATAGTTAACTGAATGAATTAAATGTTTTCTTGGAAGGATACTTCTACAACGAAACAACAGTTGTGAAGTAAGCTGAACCAATAAATAACAACATATCATTTTTATTTCAAATTTTTAGAAACTACGTATTGACTATAAATGAGGATCAATTAACAGACAATGAACATTGTTTTCTATTTTTGAAAGGGTTAAACAGAAATTCATCTGTAAACCGTCATAACTTACGGGCACGGGGGTGATCAGCCTGTTATGCCCTGTATTGATCAATACTACATTGCTAGAACGATATTATCGTTCATCCTTTGTCCGCCTTAGCGCATAAAAATTTCCCATGATTGGGATGTTCATGACAATCTTGAATCCATACTAAAACAATTCGGTTGGATAAGTTTTATCTTGTTCAACAACAACTTTAAATTTTATGTCTAGCTGGATCAAATAGCTTAGACGACTTTTATTTCAACGTATACATACTAGGCAACTATAAGTATGTATCAACATGTGATAAAATATAATGATTATCCAAGTTGGGACACTTGTATAACCATGTTATAGAAATTAACGAACAGAATAAATAACTTGATCAATATTAACAGGATAAAGGAAATTGTACAACAATTATTGCTTAATAGCTTACTTATACAGAATCATTGCATAAGTATATACAAAGGTTGAAATATTTGAACAATTGATATGAACAATTCAGATATTATCTTACGCATGTCCATTGCATAAAGTAAATGTAAAGGGTTAGATACTTGCCTTGTCAGCTGCTTACACAACTTAGATTTATCTTTTCTATCAATCCCTATCATTAAATAGATCATTGGTCTGATTAGAATAACATATCATATCATATACTACTGCTTATTGTAGTCAGCACATTCCTAATCACATTGTCACATAACTTTAACACCATTGAATCACAAATAAATAGTTATCCAGTCATCCTATCTAAGTCCAGATCAATTTCTGAAATATGTCGGTCTACCGACAGCTTTATCGGGTAAATATCGAGTTTAAAACTCTATACAGTAGTTCAATATTCATTTGGATAACTTAAACACCCGGCGCACTATTTTTCATAGCCTTATAATAATTTTTAAATAATTATTACCATTTATCATAATTTTGAAATATTAGAATCATTATTAAATGATTTAATAATAAACAATTCTATTATCATTAATATTTAATTAATATTAAGCTATTAATGAAACCATTGCCGAAATATTAAAGTCATTAATAATAACTTAAAATATTTTTAAAACATTTATATTACCCTTAAATGATTTTTAAAATATTTAAAAATCATTATAAAATAATTACTATTAATATTAAATTATTAATGAACTATTTATCTAAATATTAAAAGTTATTAATTATAACTTAGAATATTTTTAATTCATTTATATCCCTTTTTAAATGATTTTAAATTAATAAAACCATTTTTAAACTATTTATTTAATATAATTATTAAATAAATTTAATATCATTAGGGTTAAATTAATATAATTCATATCAAATTATTAATGAAATTATCCTTTAAATATTAAAAGTTATATTTTATAACTTAAAATATCTTTAAACATTTTATCTTCATTTAAAATGATTTTTAAAATATTAAAATCATTTTTAAACTAATTTATTTAATGTAAATATTAAATATCTTTAATATCATTAATAATAATTAATTAATGAATTTTACCTTTAAATATTAAAAGTTATATTTTATAACTTAAAATATTCTTAAATATCTTATTATTATTTAAAATGATTTTTAAAATCATAAAATCATTTTTAAATTATTTATTTAATTCATTTATTAAACAACTTAATTATCATTAATATTAATTTATTAATGAAAATTATCACAAAATATTAAAAGCCATTAAAAATAACTTAAAATATTTTCATATATCATAATATAATTTTTAATGATTTTTCATGTATTTAAATTATTTTTAAATAATTTATTTAATATTATAATTAAATAAATTAAATACTTTTAATATTCCAAAAATATTAAATATTTATGAAATATATTCAAAATAATTAAAATATAATTTTCGGACTTTAAAATAATTTTTAATAATTTATTTTGTATTTTTCAGAATTAAAAACTAATTAATACTAATTATTAAATAAAAATAATTAAATTTCTCAAAAACTGTCGCTAAAGGGCCCTATAGCGACGAAACTGTCGCTATAGGTGTTCTTGAGCTGCCCAGAATCTTCATACCCAGTTACCGAGTGGAATAGTTTGACCAACTTTAAATCTTTGTGTAGTGTGTTTCTAGGAATTACAAAAGCTAGATCTTGTAGACAAAGTGCAAGACTACAGGTTCTAACAAACAACACGATCAAAAAACCTAACACAAGCTAGATCTAAGCAACCAAAGTTGCTGTCAGAGCTGTTCTTCATTTACAGAAATGAAGAACAGTTCGAGCAGTCACTTTTAAGCTATTATAACTATCAATCGTGTTGATGATTTTGTGATCTACAAGTTGTAATGTGTAGACAACATACCAATGTACATATATATATCATAACATCAACAAAATAACAACAAATTAAGCAGGTACAAGCCGGTCAAACCTTGTCAGAAAAATTGTTCAAAAATTTCTGGATTTTTCCCAGAAAATGCAGTCATGGCCGTTTGTCCTACTTTGACCGGCCACTGTAGTCAGATTACTTGTTGTTTAGGAGATTTTAAGGCATAATATTAAAGTACTAATATCAGTCTATAATCTGGTTACAAAAACAAACACATAACATCGTCAAGCAGTTAGATCTAAGCCCGCAAAGAACCTGTCAAAGGCTTCTGGGCTGTTCTGGGTTTTTTCCAGATTTTGAAAGTCATGGCCGGTCAACGAGGTTTGACCGCCCATAACTTTCATTCTAAGCATGATTTGAGCTATCTATCAGTTCCAGATTACAGACAACATAACATACTACAAGTATCAACCTTTAAAACACAAAACCCAATTACAGAAATGGATCTACAAGGTCTGACATTCGTTGTCAGACCATAACATGAAATTTTTCCAGAAATTTAAAAATCATTGATTTGAGCATTTAGATGTTATGGACTTGTAATATACCAACCCTGATCATTAAATTAGACTATAAACAACATCTTTTAACAACAAATTACAAGATCTAACAACAGATCATTGGAAAAAAATTATGGTTAGGGTTTATACCTTTGATGAACAAATTTTTGATTTTGTGTTGCTGATTTGGTTATGGTGTTAGTGGGGCTTGATAATGGGACTATAATGCTAGATAATTTCGGAGGTGTGGTGCTTGAGAGAGTTGAGTAAGGTTTTTGCACAAATTAAGTGAACAAAATGCAATTTCTCTCTCCAATTCGTATATATAAACAATTAGGTACATGTATGGGCTGACCTAGAGATGATTTGCTGTCATTTGAAGGTCAAGGGAGTTGTTGGTTTGGTAAACCACTCAAAATTTATCTAGATTTGCAAGCAAGCTTCTTAAAGAATTAAAAAGGGCATAAAAGACATTTAATAATTCAATTTAATGGCCAAAAATGAAACTTGACAAACCCTTAGGGTTTGACCCTAATGTTTAGCAAAAAGTAAAAATATAATTTAGCAACTAGGGTTTGTAAAATTATAAACTAAATTTAGTTTCCAAAATTTGAAAAATTAAAATTATTAATTAGATTAAATTAATAATTTTATTATACAGGAACATTAGGGTATTATAACATAATTAACTTTGCTATTTAAACAATTAGTGTTTAAAATTAGCAATTAGGGTTCCAAGAAATATCGGTTAGAGTTTTAATTTCGCGATTAAGGTTTCGATTTCGAATTTAGGGTTTTAATCATTATGGTCTTAAATCACTAATTAGGTTTATTTAAATTAGCGATATAAAACCTATTATACCTGACATTAATCACTGTAACACAATTCTTGACAGATCAAACCTCCGGTCTAGGTTTTCAGATTAGGGTTTAATAGAAATTCATATAATTAGGGTTTTAAATTTTTAATTAGGGTTTCCTAATTAGCATAACACGAAGTAACACATAGCACATATCATATAACACAGATATTAAATAATCTTAAATTTCTCATTTAAATTGATAAATAGGGTTAAATCAATTAATGCTAGGGTTTGATCAATATAACATAATTGACCAACCATCAACAGTACGTTTTTACAGTACATATTTATAGCACTGAAAAATCAAAATATTATAACATTATAATATTATTATCATTTCTTGATCAAAACCCAGAATTAGGGTTTGGATTCCATATCTGATTTTATCTGCCATAATTAACCTTATAATTAAGTAAAAATAATTTACTTAATAACCTGAACAAAATTCATATAATAAAATAATTATTCTAATTATTCTAAAATCATTTCTTATATTATTTAAATAATATATACCTATATTTTCATGGAAAAGTAATTAATAAAACATTGCTAATATGAAATCAATTATTATAAGAATATAATTGATAATAATCAATATTTCTAAAAATAAATTTATTTGCAATAATTAATGTAATAAATAAATTTTATTTATCACACATATAATTATAATTACACATTACCTCGGCACATTCATCCATATTTATTTTAATAAAAAAAAAATTATACGCAAAATTTATGATTTATTTTTATAGAAAATATCGGGTTGTCACAGATATAAAATCAAATTTAACACATAACAAGTCTCTTCGAAGGCATCATACAATGTAAACTCAAGAAATCCAAAAATAAGCTAGATCCAACTAACATCAAACAATTATTATTATCGAGGGTCAACATGGGATACTTATGCTTTATTTTTCATCCACGGAGGCTTTTTGCTCTTATTTCCCGTTTTATTCATTTTTTCTTTTTTTTTGGTTTATATACACATAGCTATGCAATGTCTTATTCCCTTAGGCTTTTCAATGCTACCTTAACGAACTTTCGACCAATAACTCCCAGATCATTAAAACCTTAGGGCGCTAGGTGTAAAGACAATCCCCTCGGGCTTACTTACTCAAGTAACAAAGGTCACAAAACTAGACAAGCACGCCACGGTGTTTATTCATACTTTTTTTTCTTTTTTTTTTCTATAGCTTATATACCCCAAATATTCCCCCAAACTTAGGTTCTTGTCTAACTTTAGCCATCACTACTTATTCTTATCATTCTTTCATTCAAACTAGCATTATCCTTTAGAGTCCCATTATGTATCAATTTAAACTCAATCAATCAACAAGTTATTTTTATTGTGTTATCCTTATTATACCAGTTTTAAACAGAAAAAGACTCAATTCAGAACAGGAAATCACATCAAAGCTCTAATAGTCAGTACTATACTTGTCTACCCAATTCCAATTGCATCATTGGCCAAAATAAACTGTAACTATCTAACAGTTGGAATCATGCAAGATGTACTAAATGCTATATAAACATAGCAAGATAACTACTATTTTTGAAATTTTCAATTTTTCAATTTTTTTTATAAAAGATGAATGCAAAAAAATAAATGTAACTATACGAACTACAATATAAATAACTAACTATATGTAATATGACACTAAAATGCCCCCTAAACTTAAACTAAACATTGTCCTCAATGGCTGAAATAGAAAAAAGTAAAGCAGAGGACTTCCCTGAAAATATAGCAATCCTCCTCCTTGTCCGCTAAGTTTGGAGAATAGGTTAGACACATGGAACAAATTGGGCACCACACTTGAATTTGACTTGAATAACCTTTACATAATCTTTTGCCTGTCCATTGAACCTCTAATACCTGCAATGAAGAGAGACAACATAGATTAGAATAACACTTGGATTGATAAGAGAACTTAATATGCAAATTAATTCCTATCTATTAAATAAACTAGTAAAGCATATAAATATAAAAATTCTTGGGTTACCTCTCAGTTAGCGCTTGAATTACAGTCTTTCAGCCTGACTTTGTCTGGTCAACGCTATCCAATTCCTCTTCGATAATTGGGGAACCCTCCATCCATCAGAAATAATGTAGCTTTTGGTAGGTTCCCATTTGTGATGGTTATCAAATAAAAGTCACCTAGCATGCTTTGATTTGGTATGATCTTAATCAAGAACGTCCCACAACTAGGTATTTTCTCCATTGTGTATGTGATCACTTTGGGGCATGGAAGCTTGTCACACATAATGGGCTCTTCGTCTATCTTCTCTTTCTCATCCCACCATGGATTCAAAATTGTACTCGCTCTTATTTCATCAAGAGCTTCGTCGATGATATGACTACCAAGTGGGCATGATTTTGCAAATCTGACTGACTCTTTGATCTGTGGTGAATGCCCATTTAGATCTTCGTCGACCTCTATTTCATTATCCCCAATTGTCTCCACATTTTCGATATCTTGTGCCTCATTCAGTCGCAAATTTGGTTCGAGTTCTCCGTCAATTTCGTCATCCATGTCATAAAGCCAAGTGTTTGGAGGAAGGTTGCTTACGGCTTTGGTCATTTGCTCTATCTGATACGTAAGATTTTGAATTGACCTCGCTTGATTACTCATCTTCTCCTCATTTGAAGCTATGAACTTGGACAAAATTTCCTCCAGCCTTGAATTTTCTGTTTCAGTCTCAGAAGCCATGTATTGAGGACCATTGGTTGAGGTAGTGACTAGTTATTCCATCCGATTATTAAAATTTTGGGTTGACAGCTCTTGGCTAATCCTCAACTCCACTAGGTTTGCTATGTCCTTCAATATTACATCCCTCAGATTTGGCTTTTCTTCTTGTGGCAATGGAGGTGGACATGAAAATTCCGGTGTGTATGATGGATTTGGAGCGTAGTATTGGTTTTGATAGTTGTAGCTCCATGACGATCCGGGTGATACCCCCAAACTTGATGATAATTAGCATATGTATAATCGTTGAGGTATTCACCACCGTGTTGTCCCGGCCCAAAACTTACGGTGCATTGATGACTCGAATGATTACCAGCACAATAATTACAATTAACTGCTATCCTTCGATCACGTTGGGCTGCAACAACGTCTAACCTCCTCGAAAGTGTCTCAAGCCGCGCTGATAATGCAGAAAATGCATTGAGACCATCAATCCCCGCTCCCCTTGGCTGAGTCATTCTCGTATACGGCCATTGATAATTAAATTCCGCCATGGTACCTGAAAAGAAAGAAAAATAGGAAGAGAATTAAATAAAAAGGAAAATAAATTGTTTAAATTAAGACTAATTTGATTGAAGCTAATATTGACAAAATTATATTAACTAATTCCCCGGCAACGACGCCAAAAACTTGTTGGGTAAAATCTAGTTACACACAACACGCAAGTATACGTGGTCAACAAGTAATAAAGTGAAAGTAGAGTATCGTTCCCACGAGGAATTGTTTAATAAAAATCACCAAGTACTAACTCGTAACCAACTCAATCTTATTTAAACGAATGAATTTCAATTATATAAATTAAATTATTTAATTACACTAATTCTAATTACCACTAGTTAAATTAAGATTATGGAGATTTAAGATCACAACTTCACTTATTGCTTCATTTAAATTAACACACTTCTCATCAATTATTCTCTATCCTGAATTGTTAATCAAGAACACTAACGCAGATAAAACCACCTCTCGATGCATAATACACATACTTACTTAAATCCATGTATGATAGAATTAAGCAAGACACCCTAATTAACTAATCCATTATATCTCTATGTAAATTACAATTAAAAAGGATTTAAAACACAAGTTCTCTATAAGATTACATATGGCGTAAAGGCATATCTCTATCCTAAACACGAATCATGAATTCCATATATGCAAAAATCACAAATACATGCTATCATGATCAGATCTAAATCTATACTTCATCTCTCGAGTTCATATAGATTATCACGGTAATTGATGGCCAATCAATTAAACAATTAAGTCCAAATCACAATAGACAATCCTCACAATAGAACATAATAATTAATAGCGAAGCATATTAAAATAAACTACACAATAAGATCCATTGTAATCTAAAACAAAGAATTAGTTCATTGAATTAAAACTAAGAATCCACAATTGAATAAATAATAAAAGACAAAGATAGAAGAAGATAAGAAGATAGAATCTATTGTTTGTAGATTTGAAGCTCCCTCCTTGCTCCTACTTTGAATCTTCAATGGTCTCCAAGTTGCTTCAATCTCTAAATCTCATAAGAACTAGAGTTTTGGTCCTAATATACTCTAATCTAATCTAATGGAATCCTCTCTCCCTCTAATCTTCCCTCTAATCCTTGTGTTTCTCCTCCTTTTATAAGTCTCTTTATATGTCTTTAAGTCCTCTTGGAAGTCCTTGAGTCAATCGGATCGAAATAATCCTTCTCGGACTCAAATTTGGACAAAAAACGAGTTTTCTGCTCGTACCCCCGCCCCGACGGGGGGTATAAAGCATAAAGGGCCCGCCCCGGCTGGCATACACACTATTTTGCAGCTGGTATGCCCGCCCCGGCGGGGGTTTTGTGAAGGAAAAGCCTGTCCCGGCTGGGGTCTTGTTTATGCTCTGACGTCCTTTTGGAAAACGACCATAACTTTTTATCCGTGAGGAGTTATGAGGCCCGACACCAATCAAATCGAAGATATCGACGAGCTCTGGAAAACCTAGAAACCGTCTGACATCAAATTTGGAGGCTTTGATCTCCTTGTGGTGATGTTGTTTGACCAAAATAAGTATTGTAATTTGTAGAGTGACATAAACACTACAAGATCTGACTTTTAGGTTGAACAGAACATGTAAGAACCAAGATTAAACTATGGTCAAACATGTCAGGTTGATAACGAAGCTGTCAGTGTTCTTGAGGCTCAAGAACACCAACAACGACGCTTAGTGCCGCTAAAGGGCTACAACGACGGTTTATTTATTTTTTAATTTATGATTTTTTGGAAAATATTTAAAAATTAGAAATAAATTATAAAAATTACCAAAAATGGTTTTAAAAATCATTTTAAATTCTGAAAAATAACTTTTAATTATTTGGGATATTTTTCATTAATAATATTAATTATTTGAATAAAAATGATATTTAATTTATTTAATTAGTATATTAAATAAATTAGAGAAAAATGATTTAATATTGTGAAAAAATCATTTTCAATAAGAAAAATATATTTAAAAATATAACTTTTAATATTTTTGAAGAATTTTCATTAATAATTTAATATTAATGATATTAGATTTATTTAATTATTGAATTAAATAAATAAGTTAAAAATGATTTTAATGATTCAAAAATTATTTTAAATAAGAATAAAGTGTTAGAAAATATTTTGAATTATAAAATATAATTTTTAATATTTTTGGAGAATTCTCATTAATAAATTAATATTAATGATATTAGATTTATTTAATTATTATATTAAATAAATGAATTAAAAATGATTTTATTGATTTAAAAATCATTTAAAAATATGAAAAATATTTTAAGTTATAATAAATGACTTTTAATATTTTGATAATAATTTTATTAATATTTAGATATTAATGGTGATGATTTAAAAATAATTTTAATTATTTTAAAAATCATTTAAGTAGATTATTGATGATTTAAAAATATTTAAAGTTATTAAAAACAACTTTAATATTTTGACAAGTATGTCAGTAGTATTTTTATATTATTAAATATTAATAATGATAAGATTATTTGATAATTAAATCATTTAAAAATGATTTCGATGTTTGAAAATTATTATAAATTATAATAATTGCTTATAAATTATTAAAAGCTTCCGAAAAATATTATTAATGATAATTGACTTATCTAAATTAATATTGAAGCTTAGAAACTGAATTTAATTGATAATAAATGTGTTAATTATCGGATAGGGTGATCAGAACACCGAGATGAGACCGAAGTCCAACCAGACTGAACTAGTTAGACTTGTTAAGTATTTATATAGGGTATAAACACTGATGTGGTTATGTGGTAATGTGTATAGGAGAAGATTGACAGTAAATTATAGTGTTGTGTGTTATGAATTATTGTGCTAATTGTGAGACCGATATTATTGGTTATAGGTCTTTCAAACGCAGATAAGTTTATTGTGTAGTTGTAAACAGCGGAAGAGGCAAGTTCCCTAACTCAACCTCGAGTTAATATTGTTTAATTATTATTGGTGGTTAATTATTGCTAATTAGACCACGTCCAGATATTTATTGTTGATTATTCGCAGTTAGTGCATGTTTGATAATAATTCAAATTGAATTACTGATTCAGAAAATATACATTCGTAGAATAACTATTGTTGAATATTCATATCCGTAGAAGCTAGTATTGACAGTACAGATAATTCCTGTGTATTGTCGAATTATGTTGAGAAGTGTCTTAGACAATTATTCTGGTTAGATGAACATTTGTTAGAACTTGATAGGTTCGAGAAGAGAATTCAATTGTTATTGACAGATCGATGCCAATTATTTCGGCTAGATCGAGAAGTAAATAGAAATTGAAATTACAGTATTTCGTTGTAAAATCAAATCTTGATTCTAGGACTGAGAAGAATAACCTTTTATATAAAGGGAATATTTTATTGGTCGTATATTCGATCTTTGCGCGCGATTAAGTATTATACATAATATAGGGTACAAGGACTTGGCCGGCTCTAAGTACTTATAGAGGGATATGATTTAATCTTTATGGTTATCTGATACACCTGCGTATATATCAAAGTAAAACTTTGATAGATACCCGAGAAGAGAAGTTCAAGATCTAATGGATCACTCAGCATAAATCTGGAAAATATTCCACTTCGCTATTTCGTAGAATTAATTCTTGATTATTCATTTGAATATCGTAAAAAACCTTGAAAGCGTTGTACTCTTTCATTATCAGATTATTGTTGCATAGAAGGCGATAAGACTTGTTATTGATTCTTATACATTTATTATATGTCTTAACTTGCGGGGCAAACTTGTTGCTCACCCTTACTATATATAAAACTTTTCAACTCGGCACGAAGTTGCAGAAGGTGCTGTGAAGAAGAACAAAGGAAAAGGCATAGTGATAAACTAATATAATGAATATTATTATTATTATGTTGTATTGTAAACCCCTTTTTGTATATCTAAGGGGTATGGTTGTAATGTTAAGGTTAGTAGACGTGGACTAATGTATTAACAACATATGTTAATGTAGTGTGTGTTACTATTTCTATATGAATGGATAGTTAAAAAGTATTATATTATGGATCTTAAACACCAAACTCAGTGGGTCAGGTAACCCGGATTTGGGGGTGTCACAATAATTGGGCAAACAGATGTCGGGCATATAGTCCCATTTATGCTTATGCAGTTAAATTTTATACTTGTGCACAATGTAGGGTACGATAGGCTGATCGCCTGGAGTACTTGCAGAGACTATTTACAATCTATTTGATTGTTAAACTGTCTAATGGTTTTCGATGAAACAAAGTAATGTTCAGGGTATCTAACACCCCTTAGTATGCTATTGAGAATTCCAGAACTCTTTTCTTGATATTCATGTTTGTCTCTTGATAATTATTTCAACTGTTGAGGAATATTCATACAAATGCTTTTACTCCTGATGTATGTTTTCAAGCTCTTTTATATACTTGCTGGGCAATTTGTGCTCATTATTGCTTAAACCTTTCAGTTAGGGCTGATAATGCTGAGGCCTCGGAAGGACAAGGGAAAGTCTAAGATGAAATGATGAGAGTTAATTATGTAATAAGTTATATTTCCACATATGATGTAATGTAGCGATAAACGCTAAGTTTAAGTTTCAATTATTTAAGGTTGTAAAGACTTGGGATTTTACTTGAATAAGTATGTAATAGTTATTATTATTATTATTATTTTTGGAGTTTATGTAGTTAGATGGTTATGTATGTTGTATCGTGAGCATCATGTCCTGTAATCGATGTTACATGGATTTGGGGGCGTCAAAGGTATATATAAATTTAGTGGGAAAAAGGGGGGGGGTTTGTTACGTGAAGTGAGAGTAATATATATATATATATATATATATATATATATATATATATATTTTATTTTTTATGAAAAATAAAATATATTATATTTTATTATGCATAGTGTCTGCATAGTATTTGCATAGTAAATCATATGAATTCAGACGATGAACACCCATGAAATTTTTTTTGCAGTCCGTGATTTTTCCTAAATAGTATCCTTCAATTCTCTTATAAATAGGATGCTTAGTTTAGAATTGAAAATCACACCAGAATCAGAAAATTCTTCTTCTATATTATTGAGCGTATTTCTTTAGAGTTTAAGGAAGCTTAGAGCGTAGAAAATAGTAGAAGTTTTCTTCAAGAATATCCTTGCCCTACCAGTCAGAAGTACTCTCTTTTTAAGGTAAGAGATATTATTTTTGTTCAATATTCGTAAGAAATAATATTTTCTTCCATACTCTGTAGTATGTAAGCAATATTATTTCGTTTTAGATTCTGAATTCTACACTCATTTTGTTAAGTATTGCTTCTATACTCCTTGAAATTAGTAGAATATCCTTAAAATTTACGCTTCATCTAGTATCTTTTCACAGATATATTATTCTAAACATTCTTGTTAATTTTTAATCTTTTCATGACGGGGTACTATTCACGGGATACTATTCACTCAGGTACTATTCACTCGGGTTACTATTCATGACAAAAATTGATTTCTTTTTGGTCTAAATGATTTTTGATACAATATTATTCTTGAATTTTACTCCACAAAGCAGTATCATGTTAACAATTTGAACATTATTGAATTCTGAATAAATTGAATTATAAATCTTTAAAATTTATCCTTTGCTTTCATTTAATTGAATTTTTATATCATTGTCATCATCCTCATGCTTATATTGTGATGAAAGTCATCTTTGGCCCGTAGTGCATAGATGGACAATTGATTGGTATGATTATGACCAGGGATTATTCAGTATAATCATGACCCGTAATTTTACAAATGATGTGGTAAAATTCCTCATTGGCCCGTAGTGCATTGATGGACAGTTGTTGGCATGATCATGACCATTGGTGATAACACGAATATCCTTGGCCCGTAGTGCATGGATAATTCGTGGATGTGATACTAATGAATATCCTTGGCTCGTAGTGTATGGATAATTCAGTGATGTGGATTATTTATTGAGCTAAGTCTCAACGATAAAATTGATGATAAACTTTTTAAATCATAGAAGATAGTAGATATCATGCTCTACTTGACTCTTCTAATGGATTGCTTGTTATGCTGCAGTTAAACTTGTTGTTTATTATATTCTATCAGTTTAACACTGTTGAAGGCTAACGATAATTTATTCTGTATTATCTTAGTCATAATATTTCTTACTGGGCTAGTTGAGCTCACCCTTTTGCTTTCATTGATCTCTTCAGGAAATGAGAACGTAGCCGGGACGAGTCAGGAAATGGAGTGATGGTCCAGGATAGGTGGCTATAGTAGTCCTCACTATTCTATGAAATAGTGTGATAATAAATGTAATGAGGACTGCATTTGAGTTTGGATATTCTCTAGGAGGCAATATTCATGTAAAAACTCTCAACTACGCTTTTGTTGTATTGTATAAATTAAGTTTGTATTTGTATTCTGTACCATGTATTTGGCGACCTAAGATGGGTGATGTATACCTATTTTGGGGGCGTCACAATTGGTATCAAAGCTTAGGGATATGATCCTTAGCTGAGATGTGAGACTAGAACTAGGTTGGTAGAGACGGGTAAATCCTTTGCTAGTATGACCTACCTAAGTTTGTTTATTATTTAATTTGTCGGTCAGAATATAGGTGTATTATGTGGTATGTCAATTAACCTTTTTTTTGTGACAGTGTTTGAAAATGACATCTGAGAATGTTGAGAAAAGAAATGGAGCACATGAGACCGTTGAGTCACCAACGATCAATACCCAGGATAATGTGCATCAGGAAGGCAATAATCCTCAGGTAAACAACAACACCAACCAAATGATGAACGATGGAATGCTCAGAGGCTTAATGCAATTCATGCAACATCAGGCGAGAGCAACTCCTATTCAAAATATAGGTGGAAACACTAGCAACTCACGGATGGTCACCGCTAAGCAGTTCAAGGAGCTGGGACAACCGGAGTTTTTGGGAAAGCCAAAACCACTTAAGGCATAGACGTGGATAAATTAGATCACCAAGATATTTAATGTCTTGGGATGCACCAAGGAGCAAAAGGTTCCCTTTACCACCTTCATGTTGCGAGGAGAGGCAGATTATTGGTGGGAATATGTAAAACGTACTCAGCCTTCCACACTCAAGATGTCTTCGGAGAAGTTCTAAGAATTGTTCAACGACAAGTACTTTCCTGAAAGTATTTGCCATATGAAGGAGTTAGAGTTCATCAAGCTGGAGAAAACCAATATGACCATATCGCAGTACGAGGCTAAGTTTGCCGAGTTATCTCGGTTTACATCCCATTTGGTTGATAATGAGGAGCAAATGATATGAATGTTCCTGCGAGGTTTGAAACCCAAAATACGTCAATACCTCTTTTCTCACAAACTTTGCTTGTATTCAGATGTTATAAATATGGCTCAGTTATTGGAGAGCAATAATGAGTCAACCCAACCAAGAGATAGCAGCCGGTAAAACGATAATACCAGTGGTAGCAGTCATCGAAGCGGTGATAACAAACATGGAGGGAATTAACATGCCAGAAATGGTAACAACTTTGGTGGTAATCATGGCCAAGACAATAGAAGTAGAAATTTCAAGAAGAGAATGTTCAACAATGATGGAAAGACAACAACACCAACACCCGTTTTTAAGGAAGGAGAACGACCACCGGTCGTATGCTTCAAATGCAGAGGGGAGGGACACATCTGTCCAAACTGAATGATGTAGTCCAAAGTATGTTATAATTACGGAAGAGAAGGTCACCTAGTCCGATTTTGTCGTTCAGTAAAGTCAAGTTCAGCTGGGATGGAGGCACCAAAGACCGTCCCAAAGAAGTCAAAGCCGGTAGTTCAAGGGAGAGCGTTTGTCGTGACCTCCCAAAAAGTGAGGAACCTGAACGAGGTTATCATGGGTAAGCTCATCATAAACTCTTACGAAGTCTATACCTTATTTGATACCGGTTCTATCCATTCTTTTATTTCTCCTACTTGCGCTCAACGTTTAAATTTAACTCCAGAGAAATTAGACTTTGACTTATATGTTGAAACTCCGTTGGGAGAAACTGTCATTACATCCACTGCTTATAAGTCTTGTTTGATTCAAATCGACACTCTCACGTTACCTGTCGATCTTATCTCTTTGAAAATACTTGCATTTGATGTGATTCTAGGGATTAATTAGTTAACTACTCATCATGCTAAAATTGATTGTTTTGTAAGGTTGTTAGCTTTCATATTCCTAACCAACCTATTATACGAATTCAAGCAACCAAACCACTAAAGTAAATCGCTGTCATATCAAGCCATAAAGCTATTCGTTTATTAAAAAATGGATGTCAAGCTTTCTTAGCCCGTGTCACAGATTTAAACAAAAATATATTAGATTTGAATGATATTTCTATTGTTAATAAATTTCCTAACATATTCCTTGAAGAACTTCTTGGCCTATCCCCAGAGCGTGAAATCAAATTTTGTATCGACCATGAACCCGGTACAAAACCCGTTTCCAAAGCCCCATATCGAATGTCTCCTATTAAACTTCAGGAGTTAAAAATCCAACTGCATGAATTGTTAGACATCGGTTTCATTCGTCCTAGTACGTCTCCTTGGGGTGCTCATGTTCTATTCGTAAAGAAGAAAGTTGGAAGTATGCGACTTTATATTGACTATCGGGAGTTGAATCATGTCACCATAAAAAATAGGTACCTGTTACCTCGCATTGATGACCTGTTTGACCAGTTGCAAGGTGCCAAATTCTTTTCAAAGATCGATCTTTGTTTCGGATATCACCAGTTAAAGATTAAAACTGATGACATTCCAAAGACTCCTTTTAGAACTAGATACGGTCATTACAAATTCCTAGTCATGTCTTTTGGATTGACTAATACTCCTACTACCTTCATGGATATGATGAACCGAGTATTTAACAAATATTTGGATCATTTTATGGTTGTCTTTATTGATGACATCCTCATTTACTCCAAAAGCTTCGTGAAAATAAGTTATATGCCAAGTTAAAGAAATGCGAGTTCTGGCTTAAGGAAGTAGCTTTCCTTGGGCATGTGATATCAAATCACAGAATATCTGTTGACCTAGCGAAGATTGAAGCAATACAAAGCTAGGAGCAACCTAAGTCAGTGAACGAAGTACGTAGCTTACTGAGGTTAGCTGGTTATTATCGGAGATTCGTGGAAGGATTTTCTCGAATCGCTACTCCATTAACTCAGCTGACTCAGAAAGATTTAAAATTCGATTGGAGCGATGAATGTGAGAAGAGTTTCCAAGAACTCAAGAGGAGACTAATTTCAGCACCTATTCTGACAATACCATCTGGTTTGGAGGGATTTGTTGTCTATAGCGATGCTTCAGGCAGAGGGTTAGGATGTATTCTCATACAACATGAGAAAGTCATAGCCTATGCCTCATGACAACTCAAAGAATATGAGAGGAATTATCCTACTCATGATCTAGAGTTGGCAGCAGCTGCTTTCGCACTAAAAATTTGGAGGCATTACCTGTATGAGGAGAAGGTGGAGATCTATACGGATCATAAAAGCCTTAAATATTTTTTTACCCAGAAGGAACTCAACATGCGACAATGACATTGGCTCGAGCTGTTGAAAGATTACGATTATACCATTCAATACAATCCTAGAAAAGCGAACGTGATAGGTGACACATTGAGTAGAAGATCATATGCGGGTACGAGTGCGATATTGTCATTGCAAAGGCCCATTTTGTATGGCTTGCAAAGGATGGATATAGAGTTAAAGACTCTAGGGACCCACATGATGATGACAAATATACGAGTAGAACCGACTTTAATCGATAAAGTTAAAGTTGCTCAAGCTAAAGACCTGGAGCTGATGCATATGAAGAAGAAAGTGCAAGAAGGTGCTATTCCAGAAGTAAGAATCGATGAAAAAGGAATACTTCAAGTCAACTCCAGACTTTGTGTTCCTAATGACTTTGATTTGAAGTATAAAATAATGATGGAGGCGGACAACACACCATTTGCAATCCATGTTAGGAGTACCAAAATATATCATGATCTTTGACATACATTTTAGTGGAGCAATATGAAAAGAAAGATCGCGGAGCTTATCTCAAGGTGTTTAACTTGTTAACGTGTCAAGGCGGAGCATTAAGTGTCAAAAGGTCCATTGCAACCACTTGAAATTTTTGAATGGAAGTGGGAGCACATTACCATGAATTTCGTTACTGGTCTTCTAAAGGTTTCTCAAGGCATAAATGCAATTTGGGTCATTATCGATAGATTAACCAAGTCTGCTCATTTCTTACCTATACGAGAAACTTATACACTTTAACGTCTTGCTCATTACATAAATGAGATTGTAAGACTGCATGGTATGCCAGTATCTATAGTTTATGATCGAGACCCAAGATTCACTTCACGATTTTGGGTTAGTTTACAAAAAGCTATGGGCATGAATTTACGATTCAGTTCAGCATATCATCCTCAAACGGACGGGCAGTTGGAGAGGACTATTCAAACTCTTGAAGATCTATTAAGACTATGTGTCCTTGACTTCAAAGGAAGTTAGGACAAGTTCTTGCCATTGGTGGAATTCTCCTACAACAACAGTTATCAAGCAAGTATCGGCATGGCTCCATTCGAGGCGTTGTATGGACGCAAGTGTCGTTCTCCAGTATACTGAGACGAAGTGGGTGAAGCAACGTTGTTAGGACCGAAATTCGTACGCGTGACAACAAAAAATATTCAAATGATCCGATAACGTATAAAAATCTCGCAAGATCGACAAAAGAGTTATGTTGATCTTCATCGAAGAGACGTGGAATTCAAGGTTGGAGAGCATGTGTTGTTATGTGTTACTCCATGGAAATGAGTTACGAGATTTGGAAAGAGAGGAAAGCTTAATCCTCGATTCATTGGCCCATTTAAAATCCTCGATCGAGTAGGAATTGTGGCCTATAGACTCTCCTTACCGCCAAGTATGTCTCATGTTCATAACGTTTTTCACATATCTATGTTACGTAAATATGTGGAAGACCCGAACCACATTATTAAATTAGAACCAGACGAGATAGCGGAAGATTTAACGTATGAAGAGGTACTTGTTAAAATCTTGGATAAGAAGGAACATATTCTACGCTCCAAGGTTATACCTCAAGTCAAAGTTTTGAGGAGAAACCATGATGTTGAGGAAATGACCTGGGAGTTAGAATCTGAAATGAAATCAAGGTATTCTCACCTATTTGTCATACCAGGTACGTATACCAATTTCGAAGACGAAATTTTATAAGAACGGGAGATTGTAAGACCCCAACTTTTATGAATAAAGATGAATTTTTCTCAAAATATATTTTTGAATATTATTGTGCGGATTTGATATAATGTTATAGTTGTGGGTAATATTTATAAATTTTACAAAGTAAGCAAGTTGTTATAAAAATTCGATTGGTTGGGGAATATTCAATTTATCAGGGAATATTCGTACGACGGCACAATCATTGGTGGACCCCATAACGAAATTATTGTCGGAGTTAGAAAACGACAGAAATATCTTTTTATAAAAATAACGGCAAAAGTTTTACCGTTAACTGTTGAAATACCCGATGATAAAAGTACAGTAATACGCGTGGTTGAATCGTAGCACACGGTATTGTACAATATTTTTTATTATTGATGATTACGTGAGAAGTCACTCAGTTATACTCAATTATTGCTACAGTAATTGCTGCATAATATCTCACATTATTGATTATATTATTATCACAGTATCATCTACACAATATTTTATATTATTAAATCAATAATTGAGACGGCAAAGTTATTCATATTATTATTTGCATTATTGACACTGTCTAGAAAGTTCTGTCGAGGAAATGAGTTTGGTCACCTAATTGCGCGCCAATAGGGAGAAATCCTTATCGGAAAGCCCCCTCTTTCCTGAGAATGATCTGGTTGTTAATATTGTAAGTTATATTATTGATGAATAAATATTGTTAAAACTATTGAGGGGATTTTTATGAAGTATTTGTTGTAAGTTTGGCGTATTATTTGGACCCCCACTTACCCATTTTTCAAAACTATCAGTAGAAGTTATCTCAGTTTTGTTATATATATATATATATATATATATATATATATATATATATATATATATATATATATATATATATATATATTACAAGTTTTGTTTTTTATGTAAAATAGAATATATTATATTTTATTATGCATAGTGTTTGCATATATATATATATATATATATATATATATATATATATATATATACAAGTTTTGTTTTTTATGTAAAATAGAATATATTATATTTTATTATGCATAGTATTTGCATAGTAAATCATATGAATTCAGACGTCGAACGCCCGTGAAATTTTTTTTCCCACTGTGCAGTCCGTGATTTTTACTAAATAGTATCCTTACATTCTCCTATAAATAGGATGCTTAGTTTAGAATTGAAAATCACACCAGAATCAGAAAATTCTTCTTCTATAATATTAAGCGTATTTCTTTAGAGTTTAAGGAAGCTTTGAGCGTAGAAAATAGTAGAAATTTTCTTCAAGAATATCATCACCCTACCAGTCAGAAGTACTCTCCTTTTAAGGTAAGTGATATTATTTTTGTTCAATATTCGTAAGAAATAATATTTTCTTCCATACTCTGTAGTATGTAAGTAATATTATTTCGTTTCAGATTCTGAATTCTACACTCATTTTGTTAAGTATTGCTTCTATACTCCTTGAAATTAGTAGAATATCCTTGAAATTTGTGCTTCATCTAGTATTTTTTCACAAATATAATATTTTGAATATTCTTGTTAATTTTTAATCTTTTCATGTCGGGGTACTATTCACGGGATATTATTCCCAAAGTACTATTCACGAGGTACTATTCACTCGAGTACTATTCACCCGAGTTACTATTCATGACAAAAATTGATTTCTTTTCGGTCCAAATTATTTTTGATACCATATTATTCTTGAATTTTACTCCACAAAGCAGTATCATGTTGACAATTTGGACAGTATTGAATTCTGGATAAATTAAATTATAAATCTTTAAAATTTATCCTTTGCTTTTATTTAATTGAATTCTTATATCATTGTCATCATCCTCATGCTTATATTGTGATAAAAGTCATCTTTGGCCCGTAGTGCATAGATGGACTGTTGATTGGTATGATTATGACCAGAGATTATTCGGTATAATCATGACCGGTAATGTTACAAATAATGTGGAAAAAGTCCTCATTGACCCGTAGTGCATTGATGGACAATTGTTGGCATGATCATGACCATTGATGATAACACGAATATCCTTGGCCCGTAGTGCATGGACAATTCGTGGATGTGATACTAATGAATATCCTTGGCCTGTAGTGTATGGATAATTTAGTGATGTGGATTATTTATTTAGCTGAGTCTCAATGATAAAATTGATGATAAACTTTTTAAATCATAGAAGATAGTAGATATCATGCTCTACTTGACTCTTCTAATGGATTGCTTGTTATGCTGCAGTTAAACTTGTTGTTTATTATATTCTATCAGTTTAACACTGTTGAAGGCTAACGATAATTTATTCTGTATTATCTTAGTCATAATATTTCTTACTGGGCTAGTTGAGCTCACCCTTTTGCTTTCATTGTTCTCTTCAGGAAATGAGAACGTAGCTGGGACGAGTCAGAGAATGGGGTGATGGTCCAGGATATGTGGCTATAGTAGTCCTCATTATTCTATGAAATAGTGTGATAATAAATGTAATGAGGACTCCATTTGAGTTTGAATATTATCTAGGAGACAATATTCATGTAAAAACTCTCAGCTACGCTTTCGTCGTATTGTATAAATTAAGTTTGTATTTGTATTATGTACCATGTATTTGGTGACCTAAGATGGGTGATGTATACCTATTTTGGGGGCATCATAAAAATGATCTTAAATAGATTATTGAAATGGAAGATTGACACAGCTAAAGACAGTAAAGAAAATAGAAAAAATTACAGGAATTGAATCTACGTATTTTGTAATCACAGTAATTCACAAAGTTGTGATAAATTGACTAAATAGCAAAGTAATTCATAAACTAGAATAATAATAATAACGAGTTCTCCCTAAAACACATGAAAAGATCATATAAATAGTAAGCTATAAGCTTGAAAACCTAATTATGAAAAGACGAAAATATCCAACTAAATCTAAAATTGAAAAAAAACTTTAGAAGGCAAAAACACCTCTTTCTAGACCTCTTTTGGAATTCAAACGGTATCCATTATTGCCAAAGGTGATGAGTTTTGTAGGGCTCGTCGTTAGCTTTGTTTTGATATATTATGGGTCCCGTAACTCTAAACGGATCAAAAGTTATGTCTAAAACAATATCAACCCTTCCTAAACTTAGATTTCCTTTTCCTACTTGATCTCCAGCTTGGACCGTGTCAAAGATACATCTACCTCAGATGGTTCGAGCTCTGTATTGACAGGTGAAGCTTCAGAATGCATCTTCGTTTCAACTTTTGAAGTTGTGTCTTCATGTGTTTTAGGGCTAATTACACTTGTAAGACACCGAATTTTATGAAATAAAAGTATTTAATTTTTCTTATAAATATTATTCTAAATAGTAAGGTGATAATTTAATAAATGCTATAATTATGAGGGATATGTGCAAATTTTACAAAGTAAACAAGTGGTCATAAAATATTCGTTTGGTCGGGAAATATTCGTACAACAACGCAATCATTGATTGGTGGACCCCACAATGGAATAATTGTCGAATATAGAAATCGAGAAAAATAACCTTTTTTTATAAAAATAACGACAAAACTTTTACCGTTAAACTGTTAAAATACCCAATGATAAAAGTACAGTAATACACGTTGTTGAACAGTACCACACGGTATTGCACAGTATCTCTGATTATTGATGCTTACGTAAGAAGTCACTCATTATTTCATTCAATAATTGCCACAATAGTTGCTGCGTAGTATCTCATATTATTAATTCAATTATTGTCACAGTAACATCTGCACAATATTTTATATTATTAAATCAATAATTGTCACGACACAGTAACTCATATTATTGAAATGATATTATTAGATAAGTATTATTGACAATGTCTAGAAAGTTCTGTCGATAAAAGGGTTAGGTTATTTAATTGCGCGCCAATAAGGAGAAATCATTGTCGGAAAGCCCCCTATTTTCTGAGAATGATCTGATTGTCAATATTGTGAGTTATAATATTAATGATGAATAATTATTAATAAAAATATTTCCATTATATTGGGAATATTAATGTTAGTGGAAATCGAGATTTATTTCTATAATAGTTGATTTCTGGATGTTTAATTGACCAAACGGAAAATTAATCGGATAAATGAGCAATTAATTACTATTGGTTCACATGCAAGGAACTATTGGTTCACATGCAAGTACTATTAGGGGAGGTTATGCAAGATTGATAATACTTGAGGGACTAAATTAAAAATAGAGGCAAAGATGAATGTACTAAAGTATAATAAGTCGAGCCCCTAAAAGTGCAATTAGTGAAACTATATTTTCCTATAAATAGAAGCTCATTTCTTCCTTATTTCTCACCAATTCACTAAAACTATAGAGAAACTATAGAGAGAGAATAAGAGAGAAAGAAGAAGAATATTCTGCTACTACAGTATTGCAGTATACAATCTCTTACTAAGGTAAGGAGTATTATTTCTTTCGTATTCGTAAAGGATATTATTTTCTTCAAACTCATAAGGTGTGACGCCCCTAAAACAGGTATAAAACACCCATTCTGAGTCGTCAATAATATGGTACAGAAACAACTACATCTTTACTATTACAACATAAGAACTGTGAGTTTAAATACAAATATTGTCATCTAGACAATATCCACACTCAAATAAGTCCTCATTACAATTATTGATACATTATTTCACAAAAATGGTGAGGACTACTAAAATAACTTCTAGAACCATCATTCCATACCCCGACTAGTACTCGCTATATTCTCGCCTCCTGAGAAAAATGGAACAAAAAGGAAAATGGTGAGCTCAACTAGCCCAGTAAAGAACATTATGACTAAGATAACATAGAACAAATTATCGTTAGTCTTGAACAGGGAAAAAAACATAATAGAATACAATAGACAATAAGTTTTAAATCAATATTCGCAGCGGAAAATAATAATTCATAGAAGAGTTACGTAGAGAATGAAATCTACTATTATCTATGAATTTAAAAGTCCATCATCAGCATTTTATCCCTGTAACATCAATCAATATTCATCTTCGCACTACAGGCCAAAGATATTCACCAGTTGGTCATGTTCATCTAAACACATGTTCATCTTTGCACTACGGGCCAAAGATATTCATCAGAAATTATTAATCTTTGCACTACAGGCCAAAGATATTCAATTATATCATCATTTAGGACTGAGGATGATGAAAAATATTTTAAAGGAAACGAATCCAGTGAAACAAAATAATAAATATTAAGGATTCGTATTTCAGCTATTCCATGTCCAAAAATACCTCATAAATAATCATAGTGGATTAAAATTCAAGAATGATCAAAACATGGATACAATCAAAGCTAGTATCCAGAATAGATATTTTAGACGAAAAGAAGAAAATTTCATTTTTCGGTGAATAGTAACTTGTGAATAGTAACTCGTGAATAGTAACCCCGACATGAAAAGTTTCAAATTTGATAAAAAGTTCAGATCAATACTTCGGCATAATGATATTGGAGAAAATAATATCATTTAAGAAGAAATAACATCCCTTACCTCAGAAAGACGGTACTTCTGACTAGAATACTAGATATTGTGCTGAAGGAAACTTGCACCGTATAGCAACACTCAAAGTATCAAATACTCACAAGAATACGCTCGATATAGAGAGAGAAATAGAGAGAAACTTGTGTTTTTGGTGTGATTTTCAATTCTAACCTAAGCACCCTATTTATAGGAAAATGCTTAGAACACCAAAGCAGAAAATTTAATATAATATTAATATATTTATCAAATTTTCCTTAGCCCGCCTCTAGACATCTGATCTCAGCCCATTTATATCACATGTTAGCCCACTTAAATGCCAAAAAACGTTTTCTTCAAAATAATAAATAAAACTTCCAAAAATCAATTATTTCGGAACTTCAGAACTTTAATAATTCATAATAAATAGCCCTTTTATCAGAAAATTCGAATCTAGCGTGCTTTTATAGGAAATTCAATTCTCTACAACTTTACAGAAGAAAGTTTTCCCAAATTCCAAACAGAAATTGACCGAAATCCACAAATGGGCAATTTTACAGTCAATAATAAATTTTCGATCAAGAATGGTGTCCACCAACACACAAAACATGTGTTAATCATTTAATGCCACAAAAATACTCTTCCTCCTCATATACTCATATATCCCACATTCATTGTAAAAATATCACCATCAATATATTATTAAAATAATATATTTAAATGAATTATTTTATCAAAAAAAAGATAAAATATTAATTTTCAACAATTGTCACATTAAAAATTTTCTCCATCTATATCTACATAAAATTAATATTTTTCTCATCATATAAATCAATAATTAATTATAAACAAATAATATTACAGAATCACAGTACTGGCAACCAGGCCGTTCCCAGGAAAGAGGGGGCTTTCCAATAAGAATTTCTCCTTACTGGCGCGCAATTAGATGACCAAACCTCTCCTTAGACAGAACTTTCTAGATATTGCCAATAATGTTATCTAATTATATTATTCAGATAATATGAATTATTGCTCCGATAATAGAAAATACTGTGTAGTGACAATTATAAAATATCAACGTAGCAATTATTTAATCAATAAAATAAAATATTGAACAGTAATTACTGTAACCATTATTGAGTAATGCCTTCTTACGTCAGAATCAATAATTGGTGCAATACCGTGTGCTACTGTGCAACAACGCGTATTATCATGCTTTAACCACCGGGTATTCCAACAGTATTAACGGTAACAACTACGCCGTTATTTATAAACAACTTATTTTTGTCATTTTCTTCATCCAATCGCTTTCCGTTATGGGGCCCACAAAAGACTCCGCCGTCGTACGAATATTCTCCGACAGTAAGAATATTCCACGACCAAGCGAATATTCCCCGACAACAATGAATATTTTATAACCACTTGCTTATTTAAAATATTTGCGCATTTTACCCATAACTAACCACATTAATCAAATCAACCCTTACTATTTCAGAATAATAAATAGAGGAAATTAAATTTCATTTATTAATAATTTGGGGTCTTACAACCTCCCCTCCTTATGAAATTTCATCCTCAAAATTGACATACGTACCTGGTATTTCGAAAAGATGAGGATACCTTACTTACATTTCAGTTTCCAACTCCCAGGTCATTTCCTCAGTAGCTTGGTTTCTCCACAAAACTTTAACTTGTGGTATGACCTTCGTGCGTAGGACATACTCCTTCCTATCCAAGATCTTGACAGGTACCTCCTCGTACGTTAAGTCTTCGGCTATCTCATCCGGTTCTAACTCAATAACGTGGTTCGAGTCTTTCACATATTTATGAAGCATAGATATATGAAAAATATTATGAACACGAGACATACTTGGAGGTAACGCGAGTCTATAGGCCACATTTCCTACTCGGTCAAGAATCTGAAATGGACCAATAAATCGTGGATTGAGCTTTCCTCTCTTCCCCAAATCTTATAACTCCTTTCCATGGAGCTACACGTAATAATACATGATTCCCAATGTCAAATTCCACGTCCTTTCGATGAAGATCCACATAACTCTTTTGTCGATCATGTGCCGTTTTTATACGTTGTCGAATCGTTTGGATCTTCTCTGTAGTCATTCGTACCAACTCTGGTCCCAACAACTTTGCTTCTCACACCTCATCCCAACATACTGGAGAGCGACACTTTCTTTCATACAATGCTTCAAAGGGAGCCACACCTATACTTGCCTGATAACTGTTGTTGTATGAGAATTTCACCAATGGTAGGTACTTATCCCAACTTCCTTTAAAATCTAGGACACAAAGTCTTAATAGATCTTCAAGAGTTTGAATAGTCCTCTCTGATTGCCCGTCCGTTTGAGGATGGTATGCCAAACTGAACCGTAAATCCGTGCCCATAGCTTTTTGCAAGCTAACCCAAAATCTTGAAGTGAATCTTGGGTCACGATCCGAAACTATGGATACTGGCATGCCATGCAACCTTACAATCTCATTCACGTACATACTAGCAAGACGTTCAAGGGAATAAGTCTCCCGTATCGGCAAGAAATGAGCAGACTTGGTTAATCTATCAACTATAACCCAAATAGCATTCATGCCTTGAGAAACCGTGGGAAGACCCGTAACGAAATCCATGGTAATGTGTTCCCACTTCCATTTCGGAATCTCAAGTGGTTGCAATGGACCCTTTGGTACTTGATGCTTCGCCTTTACACGTTGACAAGTTAAACACCTCGAGATAAACTTTGCAATCTCTCTCTTCATATTGTTCCACCAAAATGTATGTCGAAGATCACGATACATTTTAGTACTTCCAGGATGGATTGCAAATGGTGTATTGTGTGCCTCCATCATGATCTTGTACTTCAAATCAGAATCGTTAGGAACACAAAGTCTGGAGTGGACTCGAAGTATTCCTTCTTCATCGATTCTTGCTTCTGGAATAGCACCTTCTTGCACTTTCTTCTTCATACGCATCAGCTCCGGGTCTGTAGCTTGAGCAACTATAACTTTATCGATTAAAGTTGGTTCTATGCGTATACTTGACATCATCGCACTCGTTCCTGCATATGATCTTCTACTCAATGCGTCAGCTACCACGTTTGCTTTTCCACGATGGTATTGAATAGTGTGGTCGTAATCTTTCAACAGCTCGAGCCAACGTCGTTGCCGCATGTTGAGTTCTTTTTGAGTGAAGAAATATTTGAGGCTTTTATGGTCTGAATATATCTCCACTTTCTCCCCATATAGATAGTGCCTCCAGATCTTTAGCGAGAAAACGACTGCTGCCAACTCTAGATCATGAGTAGGATAATTCCTCTCATATTCTTTAAGTTGTCGCGAGGCATAGGCTATGACTTTCCCACGTTGCATGAGAACACATCCTAACCCTTTGCCTGAAGCATCGCTGTAGATAACAAATCCATCCGAACCAGATGGTATTGTCAGAACAGGTGCCGAAATGAGTCTCCTCTTAAGCTCTTGGAAACTCTTCTCGCATTCTTCGCTTTATACGAATTTGACATCCTTCCGAGTCAGCTGAGTTAATGGGGTAGCGATTCGAGAAAACCCTTCTACGAATCTTCGATAATAACCAGCTAAGCCCAGAAAGCTACGTACATCGGTCACCGTCTTCGGTTGCTCCCAGCTTTGTATTGCTTCAATCTTCGCCGGGTCCACAGATACTCCATGTTTTGACACCACGTGACCTAGGAATGCTACTTCCTCAAGCCAAAACTCGCATTTCTTCAACTTAGCATATAACTTGTTTTCACGCAGCCTTTGGAGTACCACCTTCAAATGGTGCTCATGATCTTCACGGCTTTTGGAATATATGAGGATGTCATCAATAAAGACAACAACGAACTGATCCAAATAATCCTTGAATACTCGGTTCATCATATCTATGAAAGCCGCAGGAGTATTAGTCAATCCAAAAGACATGACTAAGAATTCATAATGCCCGTACTGAGTTCTAAAGGCAGTCTTCGGAATATCCTCAGTTTTAACCTTCAGCTGATGATATCCAGAACGAAGATCGATTTTTGAAAAGAATTGTGCTCCTTGTAACTGGTCAAACAGGTCATCAATACGAGGTAGCGGATACCTATTCTTGATAGTGACATGGTTTAATTCCCGGTAATCGATACAAAGTCGCATACTCCCGTCTTTCTTCTTTACAAATAAAACAGGAGCACCCCAAGGAGATGTACTAGGACGAATGAAACCGATGTCCAATAACTCTTGTAGTTGGACCTTCAACTCCTGAAGTTCAATAGGAGCCATTCGATATGGGGTTTTAGAAATAGGCTTTGTACCAGGTTCAAGATCAATAAAGAATTCAACTTCACGTTCCGGGGGTAAACCGGGAAGTTCTTCAGGAAATACGTCAGGAAAGTTACTAACAACAGGAATATTATTCAAATTTGACGTGTCTTTATTCAAATCCATAACATGGGCTAAGAAAGCTTGACATCCGTTTTTTAATAAACGAATGGCTTTATGGCTTGATATAACAGTGATTGATTTTAATGGCTTAGTTGCTTGAATTCGTACAACAGGTTGATTAGGAATATGAAAACTAACCACCTTACGAAAATAATCAATTTTGGCATGATGAGTAGTTAACCAATCAATTCCTAAAATCACGTCAAATGTAAGTATGTTTAAAGAGATAAGGTCAACAGGTAAGGTGGTGGTGCCAACTTGGATCAAACAAGATTTATAAATAGTGGATGTGATGAAAGTTTCCCTAACGGAGTCTCCACAGATAAGTCAAAGTCTAATTTCTCCAGAGTCAAGTTTAAACGTTGAGCACAAGCAGGAGAAATAAATGAATGGGTAGCACCGGTATCTAGTAAGGTATAAACTTCACATGAATTTATGATTAGCTTACCCGTGATCACCTCGTTTGGGTTCCTCGCATGTTGACCAGTCACGACAAACGCTCTTCTAGGAACCGTTGACTTTGACTTTTCTGGGGCAGCCTTTTGAGTCACCGTCCCCGCTGAACTTGGTTTCGCTACCGTACAATCTCGAGCGATATGTCCTTCCTTTCCACAATTATAGCATACCTTGAACTGTTGTGGACAGTTTGGGCTGATATGTCCCTCTTTTCCACATTTATAGCATATGACCGGTGGTCGTTCTCCTCCCTTGGAACCAGTTGCTGCTGGTGCTGACGTCTTCGTATTGTCATTGTTGAATCTCCTCTTTTTAAAATCTCTCCCGACTCGCTTCTTCTATTTTCATAGCCACGATTACCACCAGAGTGGTTGCCGTTCTTGTCTGTATTTTTCTTTCTCCGTTGGTTATCATTGTTCTGATGACTGTTGTCACCGATATGATCCTGGTTGTGGTCCCTCGGTTGACCGTACTCGTTATCTCACTCTAATAATTGAGCCCTGTTGACAACATCTGAATAGAGAGAAAATTTATGAGAAATGAGATATTGACATATGCCGGATTTCAAACCTCTCAGAAACATCCGCGTCATACGTTCCTCATTCTCCACCAAATGAGGTGCAAACCTGGACAACTCTGCAAACTTCGCCTCGTACTGGGACACCGTCATGTTATTCTGCTCCAGTCTAATAAACTCTACCTCCTTCATATGACGAATACTTTCAGGAAAGTACTTGTCATTGAATAGTTTCTGAAATGTCTCCCAAGACATGCTGAGTGCGGCTGGATGGGTACGCTTCACAGATTCCCACCAGTAGTCTGCCTTGCCACGGAACATAAAGGTGGTGAATGGAACTTTCTGTTCCTCCGTGCATCCCAAGACATCAAATATCTTGGTAATTTGCTTGACCCATGTCTCCGCCTTAATCGGATCCGGCTTTCCCCAGAATTCTGGTGGTCCCAACTCTTTGAACTGCTTGGCTGTGACCAGCTGTGCGTTGCCATTGTTTCTTCCTATATTTTGAACAGGAATCTCCTTCGTCTGGGTTTGCATGAATCGTAAAAAGCTTCTAAACATCTCATCGTTCACCTTCTACTCAGTGGTGTTGTTCACAGGAGGAACATTGCCAGCCTGTTGCACGTTCTCCTCGTTGGTGAGTATTGGCATCTCCACCGTCTCATTTACTCCACTGTTAACATTCTCAATCGACATTCTCAAATACTGCCATAAAACAAAGGTTAATTTAACAAATTAACATATCACATAATATCCCTATATTATGACCGACCAACAAATAAGCTTAGGTAGGACACACTAGCGAAGGATTTACTCGTCTCTCCCCTCCTAGTTCTATTCTCCGATCTCCGCCAGAGATCATATCCCTAAGCTCTGATACCAACTGTGACGCCCCCAAAACAGGTATACAACACCCATTCTGAGTCGTCAATAACATGGTACAGAAACAACTACATCTTTACTATTACAACATAAGAACTGTGAGTTTAAATACAAATATTGTCATCTAGACAATATCCACACTCAAATAAGTCCTCATTATAATTATTGATACATTATTTCATAAAAATGGTGAGGACTACTAAAATAACTTCTAGAACCATCATTCCATACCCCGACTAGTACTCGCTATATTCTCGCCTCCTGAGAAAAATAGAACAAAAAGGAAAATGGTGAGCTCAACTAGCCCAGTAAAGAATATTATGACTAAGATAACATAGAACAAATTATCGTTAGTCTTGAACAGGGAAAAAAACATAATAGAATACAATAGACAATAAGTTTTAAATCAATATTCGCAGCGGAAAATAATAATTCATAGAAGAGTTACGTAGAGAATGAAATCTACTATTATCTATGAATTTAAAAGTCCATCATCAGCATTTTATCCCTGTAACATCAATCAATATTCATCTTCGCACTACAGGCCAAAGATATTCACCAGTTGGTCATGTTCATCTAAACACCTGTTCATCTTTGCACTACGGGCCAAAGATATTCATCAGAAATTATTAATCTTTGCACTACAGGCCAAAGATATTCAATTATATCATCATTTAGGACTGAGGATGATGAAAAATATTTTAAAGGAAACGAATCCAGTGAAACAAAATAATAAATATTAAGGATTCGTATTTCAGCTATTCCATGTCCAAAAATACCTCATAAATAATCATAGTGGAGTAAAATTTAAGAATGATCAAAACATGGATACAATCAAAGCTAGTATCCAGAATAGATATTTTGGACGAAAAGAAGAAAATTTCATTTTTCGGTGAATAGTAACTCGTGAATAGTAACCCCGACATGAAAAGTTCTAAATTTGATAAAAAGTTCAGATCAATACTTCGGCATAATGATATTGGAGAAAATAATATCATTTAAGAAGAAATAACATCCCTTACCTCGGAAAGACGGTACTTCTGACTGGAATACTAGATATAGTGCTGAAGGAAACTTGCACCGTATAGCAACACTCAAAGTATCAAATACTCACAAGAATACGCTCGATATAGAGAGAGAAATAGAGAGAAACTTGTGTTTTTGGTGTGATTTTCAATTCTAACCTAAGCACCCTATTTATAGGAAAATGCTTAGAACACCAAAGCAGAAAATTTAATATAATATTAATATATTTATCAAATTTTCTTTAGCCCGCCTCTATACATCTGATCTCAGCCCATTTATATCACATGTTAGCCCACTTAAATGCCAAAAAATGTTTTTCTTCAAAATAATAAATAAAACTTCCAAAAATCAATTATTTCGGAACTTCAGAACTTCAATAATTCATAATAAATAGCCCTTTTATCAGAAAATTCGAATCATGCAAGTTTTTATAGGAAATTCAATTCTCTACAACTTTGCAGAAGAAAGTTTTTTCAAATTCCAAACAGAAATTGACCGAAATCCACAAACGGGCAATTTTACAGTCAATAATAAATTTTCGGTTAAGAATTGTGTCCACCAACACAGAAAACATTTGTTAATCATTTAATGCCACAAAAATACTCTTCCTCCTCATATACTCATATATCCCACATTCATTGTAAAAATATCACCATCAATATATTATTAAAATAATATATTTAATTGAATTATTTTATCAAAAAAAAGATAAAATATTAATTTTCAACAATTGTCACATTAAAAATTTTCTCCATCTATATCCACATAAAATTAATATTTTTCTCATCATATAAATCAATAATTAATTATAAACAAATAATATTACAGAATCACAGTACTGGCAACCAGGCCGTTCCTAGGAAAGAGGGGGCTTTCCAATAAGAATTTCTCCTTACTGGCGCGCAATTAGATGACCAAACCTCTCCTTAGACAGAACTTTCTAGACATTGCCAATAATGTTATCTAATAATATTATTCAGATAATATGAATTATTGCTCCGATAATAGAAAATACTGTGTAGTGGTAATTATAAAATACCAACGTAACAATTATTTAATCAATAAAATAAAATATTGAACAGTAATTACTGTAACCATTATTGAGTAGTGCCTTCTTACGTAAGAATCAATAATTGGTGCAATACCGTGTGCTACTGTGCAACAACGCGTATTATCATGCTTTAACCACCGGGTATTCCAACAGTATTAACGGTAACAACTACGCCGTTATTTATAAATAACTTATTTTTGTCATTTTCTTCATCCAATCGCTTTCCGTTATGGGGCCCACAAAAGACTCCGCCGTCGTACGAATATTCTCCGACAGTAAGAATATTCCACGACCAAGCGAATATTCCCCGACAACAATGAATATTTTATAACTACTTGCTTATTTAAAATATTTGCGCATTTTACCCATAACTAACCACATTAATCAAATCAACCCTTACTATTTCAGAATAATAAATAGAGGAAATTAAATTTCATTTATTAATAATTTGGGGTCTTACAATATTATTAAAATAATATATTTAAATAAATTATTTTATCAAAAAAAAGATAAAATATTAATTTTTAACAATTGTCACATTAAAAATTTTCTCCATCTATATCCACATAAAATTAATATTTTCCTCATCATATAAATCAATAATTAATTATACACAAATAATATTACAGAATCACAGTACTGGCAACCAGGCCGTTCCTAGGAAAGAGGGGGCTTTCCAATAAGGATTTCTCCTTACTGGCGCGCAATTAGATGACCAAACCTCTCCTTAGACAGAACTTTCTAGACATTGCCAATAATGTTATCTAATAATATTATTCAGAAATATGAATTATTGCTCTGATAATAGAAAATATGTGTAGTGATAATTATAAAATATCAATGTAGCAATTATTTAATCAATAAAATAAAATATTGAACAGTAATTACTGTAACCATTATTGAGTAGTACCTTCTTACGTAAGAATCAATAATTGGTACAATATCGTGTGCTACTGTGCAACAACGCGTATTACCGTGCTTTAACCATCGGGTATTCCAATAGTATTAACGGTAACAACTACGCCGTTATTTATAAACAACTTATTTTTGTCATTTTCTTCATCCAATCGCTTTTCGTTATGGGTCCCACAAAAGACTGCGCCGTCGTACAAATATTCTCCGACAGTAAGAATATTCCACGACCAAGCGAATATTCCCCGACAACAATGAATATTTTATAACCATTTTCTTATTTAAAATATTTGCGTATTTTACCCATAACTAACCATATTAATCAAATCAACCCTTACTATTTCAGAATAATAAATAAAGGAAATTAAATTTTATTTATTAATAATTTGGGGTTTTACAACCTCCCCTCCTTATGAAATTTCGTCCTCAAAATTGACATACGTACCTGGTGTTTCGAAAAGATGAGGATACCTCGCTTTCATTTCCGTTTCTAACTCCCAAGTCATTTCCTCAATAGCATGGTTTCTCCACAAAACTTTAACTTATGGTATGACCTTCGTGCGTAGGACATGCTCCTTCCTATCCAGATCTTGACAGGTACCTCCTCGTACGTTAAGTCTTCGGTTATCTCGTCCGGTTCTAACTCAATAACGTGGTTCGGGTCTTTCACATATTTACGAAGCACAGATATATGAAAAACATTATGAACACGAGACATACTTGGAGGTAACGCGAGTCTATAGGCCACATTTTCTACTCGGTCAAGAATCTGAAATGGACCAATAAATCGTGGATTGAGCTTTCCTCTCTCCCCAAATCTTGTAACTCCTTTCCATGGAGCTACACGTAATACAACATGATCCCCAATGTCAAATTCTACGTCCTTTCGATGAAGATCCACATAACTCTTTTATCGATCCTGTGCCGTTTGTATACGTTGTCGAATCGTTTGGATCTTCTCTGTAGTCATTCGTACCAACTCTGGTCCCAACAACGTTGCTTCTCCCACCTCATCCCAACATACTGGAGAGCGACACTTTCGTCCATACAATGCTTCAAAGGGAGCCATACCTATACTTGCCTGATAACTGTTGTTGTAGGAGAATTCCACCAATGGTAGGTACTTATCCCAACTTCCTTTGAAATCTAGGACACAAAGTCTTAATAGATCTTCAAGAGTTTGAATAGCTCTCTGATTGCCCGTCCGTTTGAGGATGGTATGCCGAACTGAACCGTAAATCCGTGCCCATAGCTTTTTGCAAGCTAACCCAAAATCTTGAAGTGAATCTTGGGTCACGATCCGAAACTATGGATAATGGCATGCTATGCAACCTTACAATCTCATTCACGTATATACTAGCAAGACGTTCAAGGAAATAAGTCTCCTGTATCGGCAAGAAATGAGCAGACTTGGTTAATCTATCAACTATAACCCAAATAGCATTTATGCCTTGAGAAACCGTGGGAAGACCCGTAACGAAATCCATGGTAATGTGTTCCCACTTCCATTTCGGAATCTCAAGTGGTTGCAATGGACCCTTGGTACTTGATGCTCCGCCTTTACACGTTGACAAGTTAAACACCTCGAGATAAACTTTGCAATCTTTCTCTTTATATTGTTCCACCAAAATGTATGTCGAAGATCACGATACATTTTAGTACTTCCAGATTGGATTGCAAATGGTGTATTGTGTGCCTCCATCATGATCTTGTACTTCAAATCCGAATCGTTAGGAACACAAAGTCTGGAGTGGACTCGAAGTATTCCTTCTTCATCGATTCTTGCTTCTGGAATAGCACCTTCTTGCACTTTCTTCTTCATACGCATCAGCTCCGGGTCTGTAGCTTGAGCAACTTTAACTTTATCGATTAAAGTTGGTTCTACGCGTATACTTGACATCATCGCACTCGTTCATGCATATGATCTTCTACGCAACGCGTCAGGCACCACTGTGAGACCCCAGATTTTATTAATAAATATTTAATTTTTTCTCGAAATAATTTTTTTTATGGTGTGGATTTGATATAATAGTTATGGGTAGTATTTATAAATTTTACAAAGTATGCAAGTTGTCATATTATATTCATTTGGTCGGGGAATAATCTTTTTGTCAGGGAATATTCGTACGACAGCACAATCATTGGTGGACCCCACAACAGAAGTATAGTCGTAGTTAGAAAACGACAAAATTATCTTTCTATAAAAATAACGGCTGAGGTGTTACCGTTAAAACCGTTAAAACTGTTGAACTACCCAGTAGTAAAAGTACAGTAATACGCGTGGTTGCATAGTAGCACACGATATTGATTATTGATGCTTACGTGAGAAGTCACTCAGCTATACTCAATTATTGCTACAGTAATTGCTACATCATATCTCTTAAATTATTGTCATAGTATCATCTGTATAATATGTTATATTATTAAATCAATAATTGAGACGTTGTGGTAAGTTTGGTATTTTTTTATGGGGGGCCATATGTCATCATCTAAGAGTCTCTTCGTCAATAGTAATTACCGTCGTCAATAGTAATTATCGTCGTCAATAGTATTTACCTTGGTCAATAGTATTTACCTTGGTCAATAGTTATTACCTTCGTCAATAGTATTTACCTTGGTCAATAGTATTTACCTTGGTCAATAGTAATTACCTTCGTCAATAGTATCATATCTCTTAAATTATTGTCATAGTATCATCTGTATAATATGTTATATTATTAAATCAATAATTGAGACGTTGTGGTAAGTTTGGTTATTTTTATGGGGGGCCATATGTCATCATCTAAGAGTCTCTTCGTCAATAGTAATTACCGTCGTCAATAGTAATTACCGTCGTCAATAGTATTTACCTTGGTCAATAGTATTTACCTTGGTCAATAGTAATTACCTTCGTCAATAGTATTTACCTTGGTCAATAGTATTTACCTTGGTCAATAGTAATTACCTTCGTCATATAGTATTTACCTTGGTCAATAGTAATTACTTTCGTCAATAGTAGTTGCCCTTCAATATTACCAAGAGTCATTTGACCCTTCGTTAAGACCAAGAGTCTTTTGACCCTTCGTTAAGACAAGAGCCACCCTCAGTTTTTTATATAAATAGAGGCCTAGGGCTTCATTATTTTTCACGAATTCATTCAAGCTATAGAGAGAATAAGAGAGAGAGAATAAAAGTATTCTGCTACTTCACATTTTCAATATCCAGTTCTTTTAAGGTAGGAAATATTATTTCTTTTATATTCATGAAGAGAACTTCTGTTATTCCATTCTTTATTATTCTGTTGGAATAACCAGTATACGCGGTCTACCCCTATACTTGGTGATATTCTTCTATTATTCTGTTGGAATATCCTGTCTGTGTGTTTTACACCGGACCTGGTTCCGTCTTTATTATTATTCTATCGGAATATCCTGTCTGTGTGTTTTACACCGGACCTGGTTCCTTTATTTATTATACTGTTCTTTATTATTCTGTCGAAATATCCTGTCTGTGCGTTTACGCCGGACCTGGTTCCATTATTTATTATTCTGTCGGAATATCATGTCTGTGCGTTTACGCCGGACCTGGTTCCATTTATTATTATTCTGTTAAGAATAACCTGTCTGTGCGGTCTATCGCATGCATAGTGATTTCTTTTGTTGTTCCATTCTTTATTATACTCAGTTGGTTAAGTTTTGACTTCTATACTCCATGAAATTTGTGGAATATCCTTGATAATTGCATTTCATCCAGTATCTTTTCATGAAAATATTCTTCTAAGCATTCTTGAATTTTACTCCACAAAGCAGTATCATGTTGACAATTTGGACGTTGTTAATTCTTGGATAAATTATTTCTTGAACTTGTTTTATTGAATTCTTATATCATTGTCATCATCCTCATGTTTATAAAATGTTAAAAGTCATTTGTGGCCTGTAGTGCATAGATGGACTTGGTATGATTATGACCAGGGATTATTCGGTATAATCATGACCGTAATGTTACAAATGATGTGGTAAAAGTCCTCATTGGCCCGTTGTATTGATGGACAGTTGTTGGCATGATCATGACCATTAATGAATACATAAATATCCTTGGTCGTAGTGCAGGGGTGATTCGATGATGTGGATTATTTTATTAAGCTGAGTCCCAGCGATCACAGTGTTGAGAAACCTTTTAAATCATAAAAGATAGTAGAGTTTATTTTCTACTTGACTCTTTTAATAGATTGCTTGTTCCGCTGCAGTTAAACTTGATGTCTATTATATTTTTATCAGTTTAACATTGTTGAAGGCTAATGATAATTTATTTTGCATTATCTTAGTCATAATATTTCTTACTGGGCTAGTTAGGCTCACCCTTTCTTTCACTGTTCTCTTCAGGAAATGAGAACGTAGCTGGGGCAAGTCGGGGAACGAAGTGATGGTCCGAATGATAGTATTAGTTAGTAGTCCTCACTATTCTATGTAATAGTGTGTTAATAAATGTAATGAGGACTCCTTTTGAGTATGAATACTCTCTAGAAGATAATATTTGTATTCAAACTCACAGTTTATGTTTTGTCGTATTGTACACGACAGTTGTATTAGTAAGTTGTATTTGTATTCTGTACTATGTATCTGACGACCCAAGATGGGTGATGTATACCTAATTTTGGGGCGTCACAGTTGGTATCAGACTTAGGGATATGATCCCTGGCTAGGATGTGAGAATAGAACTAGGAGGGGAGAGACATGGAATTCCTTCGCTAGTATGACCTACCTAAGTTTATTTAGTATTTAATTGGTCGGTCAAAGTATATGGATAATATGTTTATGTTAATTAACCCTTGTTTTGTTGCAGTATTTGCAAATGGCATCCGAAAATGTTGAGATAAACAATGAAGCACATGAGACTATTGAATCACCAACGATCAATGCTCAGGGTAATGTGCAACCAGAGGACAAAAATCCTCATAAAATAATAACACCGATGAAATGGTGAATGATGGGATGGTCAGAGACTTTATGCAATTCATGCAACAACAAAAAAACTCTCGGACGGTCACCGCTAAGCAGTTCAAGGAGCAATTCATGCAACAACGGGCAAGAGCGGCTCCTATCCAAAATGAAGGAGGAAACAATGACAACCACGTTGGTCACCGCTAAGCAATTCAAGGAGCTAGGCCCACCGGAGTTTTTGGGAAAGTCAGAACCACTTAGGCGGAGACGTGGTTAAAGCAGATCACCAAGATATTTGATGTCTTGGGATGCTCCGAGGAGCAAAAGGTTCCCTTTGCCACTTTTATGTTGCGTGAAGAGGCAGATTACTGGTGGGAAACTATAAAACGTACCCAGCCTGACGCACTCAAGATGTCTTGGGAGAAGTTCCAAGAACTGTTCAATGACAAGTACTTTCCGAAAGTATTCGTCACATGAAGGAGGTGGAATTTATCAAGTTGGATCAAAACAACATGACCGTGTCGCAGTACGAAGCCAAGTTTGCCGAGTTGTCCCGATTTGCATCCCACTTGGTGGAAATGAAGAGAGAATGACGCGGATATTTTTAAGAGATTTGAAACCGGAGATACGTCAATATCTTATTTCTCATAAACTGTGTTTATATTCAGATGTTGTGAATAGGGTTCAGTTAGTGGAGCGCGATAACGAGTCAACGCAACCAAAAGAGAGCAGCCGGAAAAATGATAATACTGGTGATAACAGTCATCCAAGCGGTGACAATAAGCATGGAGGAATCAACATGCCAGAAATGGTAACCACTTCAATGGTAATCATGGTCAAAACAATAAGAATGGACATTTCAAGAAGAGGAAATTCAACAATGATGGAAAGACGTCAGCACCAGCACCTGTTGTTAAGGAAGGAGAACGACCACCTATCATATGCTTCAAATGCGGAGGGAGGGACCATCAGTCCAAATTGCGCGATGCCATCCAAAGCATGCTATAATTGTGGAAGAGAATGTCACTTAGCCCGATTTTGTCGTTCACCGAAGACAAGTTCAGATAGGATGGAGGCACCAAAGACCGTCCCAGAAAAGCCAAAGCCAGTAGTTAAGAGAGGCATTTTTTTCGTGACGAGGAACCTGAATAAAATTATCACGGGTATGTTAGTCATAAACTCTTTGCGAAGTCTATACCGTGTTAGATACCGGTTCTACTCACTCTTTTATTTCACCTAGTTGTGTTCAATATTTGAACTTAACTCCGGAGAAATTAGACTTTGATTTCTCTGTTAAAATTCCGTTGGGAGAAACCTTTGTTACCTCCACTATTTATAAATCTTGTTTGATTCAAATTGACACTTTCACGTTACCTATTGATCTTATCTCTTTGAAAATACTTTCCTTTGATGTGATTTTTAGAAACGATTGGTTAACTACTCATCATGCTTTTCGTAAGGTTGTTAGCTTTCATATTCCTAACCAATCTGTTATGCAAATTCAAGTAACCAAACCACTAAAGTCAATCATTGTTATATCAAGCCATAAATAAAGAGCCCCGATCCTTTCGCTGATGACTTCCTTGTGTGGAATGCACGAAGCCAGACTTTCTGTAGGCGACGTCGTGAATGACGATGACAAGTTGATAGGTATCAATGTGACGTGCAATCCAAGTCTTGGATGAGGGTCACAGTTTTGAACGATATTTCTATTGTTAATAAATTTCTTGACGTATTCTTGAAGACTTCTTAGCCTACCCCAGAGCGTAAAATCGAATTTGTATTGACCCCAGTACAAAACCCATTTCTTAAACCCTCAAATATTTCTTCAACTAAAACGAACGTAACATGCGCCAAAGACGTTGGCTCGAGCTGTTGAAGATTACGACCGTACCATTTAATATCATTGTGGAAGAACGAACGTGGTAGCTGACGTGTTGAGTAGAAGATCGTATGTGTTTACGAGGGCGATGTTGTTAAAACAAAGACTCATTTCGTATAACTTACAAATGACGAAGATAGAGTTAAACTCGAGGGACCCATGTGAAGATAACGAATATACGATTAAAATAGACTTAATCGATAAAGTTAAAGCCGCTCAAGCTACATACTCGGAGCTGATAAATGTGAAGATGAAGGTTCAAGAGGGCATTATTCTAGAAGCAAGAATCGACGAAGAGAGGAAATCTCAACTCTCGATTTAATTGGCCCATTTGAAATCCTCGATGAAGTAGGAACGTGGCCTATAGACTCATTTTACCGCCAAGTATGTTGTGTGTTCAGAACATTTTTTTTTACGTATCGATGTTACGTAAATATGTGGACGACCCGAACCACATTATTAATTTAGAACCGGACGAGATAGCGAAAGATTTAACGTATGAGAAGATACGTGTTACCATCTTGGATAAGAAGGATCATATTCGATTCCTTAAAGGTTATACCTTAAGAGTTAGAATTTGAAGTGAAGTCAAGGTATCCTCACATGTTCGGCATACCAAGTACGTACGTAAATTTCGAGGGCGAAATTCTATAAGAAGGGGAGATTGTGAGACCCCAGATTTTATGAATAAATATTTAATTTTTTCTCGAAATAAATTTTTTTATGGTGTGGATTTGATATAATAGTTATGGGTAGTATTTATAAATTTTGCAATGTATGCAAGTTGTCATATTATATTCGTTTGGTCGGGAAATATTCTTTTTGTCGGGAATATTCGTACGACGGCACAATCATTGGTGGACCCACAACAGAAGTATAGTCGTAGTTAGAAAACGACAAAATTATCTTTCTATAAAAATAACGGCTGAGATGTTACCGTTAAAACCGTTTAAAACTGTTGAACTACCCGATAGTAAAAGTACAGTAATACGCGTGGTTGCATAGTAGCACACGGTATTGATTATTGATGCTTACGTGAGAAGTCACTCAGCTATACTCAATTATTGCTACAGTAATTGCTGTATCATATCTCTTAAATTATTATCATAGTATCATCTGTATAATATGTTATATTATAAATCAATAATTGAGACGTTGTGGTAAGTTTGGTTATTTTTATGGGGGGGCCATATGTCATCATCTAAGAGTCTTTTCGTCAATAGTAATTACCGTCGTCAATAGTAATTACCGTCGTCAATAGTATTTACCTTGGTCAATAGTATTTACCTTGGTCAATAGTAATTACCTTCGTCAATAGTATTTACCTTGGTCAATAGTATTTACCTTGGTCAATAGTAATTACCTTCGTCAATAGTATTTACCTTGGTCAATAGTAATTACTTTCGTCAATAGTAGTTGTCCCTTCAATATTACCAAGAGTCATTTGACCCTTCGTTAAGACCAAGAGCCACCCTCAGTTTTTCTATAAATAGAGCCTAGGGCTTCATTATTTTTCACGAATTCATTCAAGCTATAGAGAGAGAAAGTATAGAGAGAATAAGAGAGAGAGAATAAAAGTATTCTGCTACTTCACTTTTTCAATATCCAGTTCTTTTAAGGTAGGGAATATTATTTCTTTTATATTCATGAAGAGAACTTCTGTTATTCCATTCTTTATTATTCTGTTGGAATAACCAGTATACGCGTCTACCCTATACTTGGTGATATTCTTCTATTATTCTGTTGGAATATCCTGTCTGTGTGTTTTACACCGGACCTGGTTCCGTCTTTATTATTATTCTGTCGGAATATCCTGTCTGTGTGTTTTACACCGGACCTGGTTCCTTTATTTATTATACTGTTCTTTATTATTCTGTCGAAATATCCTGTCTGTGCGTTTACGCCGGACCTGGTTCCATTATTTATTATTCTGTCGGAATATCCTGTCTGTGCGTTTACGCCGGACCTGGTTCCATTATTATTATTCTGTTAAGAATAACCTGTCTGTGCGGTCTATCGCATGCATAGTGATTTTTTTTGTTGTTCGATTCTTTATTATACTCAGTTGGTTAAGTTTTGACTTCTATACTCCATGAAATTTGTGGAATATCCTTGATAATTGCATTTCATCCAGTATCTTTTCATGAAAATATTCCTCTAAGCATTCTTGAATTTTACTCCACAAAGCAGTATCATGTTGACAATTTGACGTTGTTAATTCTTGGATAAATTAATTCTTGAACTTGTTTTATTGAATTCTTATATCATTGTCATCATCCTCATGTTTATAAATTGTTGAAAGTCATCTGTGGCCTGTAGTGCATAGATGGACTTGGTATGATTATGACCAGGGATTATTCGGTATAATCATGACCGTAATGTTACAAATGATGTGGTAAAAGTCCTCATTGGCCCGTAGTGCATTGATGGACAGTTGTTGGCATGATCATGACCATTAATGAATACACGAATATCTTTGGCCGTAGTGCAGGGGTGATTCGATGATGTGGATTATTTTATTAAGCTGAGTCCCAGCGATCACAGTGTTGAAAAACCTTTTAAATCATAAAAGATAGTAGAGTTTATTTTCTACTTGACTCTTTTAATGGATTGCTTGTTCCGCTGCAGTTAAACTTGATGTCTATTATATTTTATCAGTTTAACATTGTTGAAGGCTAATGATAATTTATTCTGCATTATCTTAGTCATAATATTTCTTACTGGGCTAGTTGAGCTCACCCTTTCTTTCACTGTTCTCTTCAGGAAATGAGAACGTAGCTGGGGCAAGTCGGGGAACGGAGTGATGGTCCGAATGATAGTATTAGTTAATAGTCCTCACTATTCTATGTAATAGTGTGTTAATAAATGTAATGAGGACTCCTTTTGAGTATGAATACTCTCTAGAAGATAATATTTGTATTCAAACTCACAGTTTATGTTTTGTCGTATTGTACACGACAGTTGTATTAGTAAGTTGTATTTGTATTCTGTACTATGTATCTGACGACCCAAGATGGGTGATGTATACCTAATTTTGGGGGCGTCACAACCACGTTTACTTTTTCAGGATGGTATTGAATAGTGTGGTCGTAATCTTTCAACAGCTCGAGCCAACGTCGTTGCCGCATGTTGAGTTCTTTTTGAGTGAAGAAATATTTGAGGCTTTTATGGTCTGAATATATCTCCACTTTCTCCCCATATAGATAGTGCCTCCAGATCTTTAGCGAGAAAACGACTGCTGCCAACTCTAGATCATGAGTAGGATAATTCCTCTCATATTCTTTAAGTTGTCGCGAGGCATAGGCTATGACTTTCCCACGTTGCATTAGAACACATCCTAACCCTTTGCCTGAAGCATCGCTGTAGATAACAAATCCATCCGAACCAGATGGTATTGTCAGAATAGGTGCCGAAATGAGTCTTCTCTTAAGCTCTTGGAAACTCTTCTCGCATTCTTCGCTCCATACGAATTTGATATCCTTCCGAGTCAGCTGAGTTAACGGGGTAGCGATTCGAGAAAACCCTTCTACGAATCTCCGATATAACCAGCTAAGCCCAGAAAGCTACGTACATCGTCACCGTCTTCGGTTGCTCCCAGCTTTGTATTGCTTCAATCTTCGCCGGGTCCACAGATACTCCATGTTTTGACACCACGTGCCCTAGGAATGCTACTTCCTCAAGCCAGAACTCGCATTTCTTCAACTTAGCATATAACTTGTTTTCACGCAGCCTTTGGAGTACCAGCTTCAAATGGTGCTCATGATCTTCATGGCTTTTGGAATATATGAGGATGTCATCAATAAAGACAACAACGAACTGATCCAAATAATCCTTGAATACTCGGTTCATCATATCCATGAAAGCCGCAGGAGCATTAGTCAATCCAAAAGACATGACTAAGAATTCATAATGCCCGTACTGAGTTCTAAAGGCAGTCTTCGGAATATCCTCAGTTTTAACCTTCAGCTGATGATATCCAGAACGAAGATCGATTTTTGAAAAGAATTGTGCTCCTTGTAACTGGTCAAACAGGTCATCAATACGAGGTAGCGGATACCTATTCTTGATAGTGACATGGTTTAAATCTCGGTAATCGATACAAAGTCGCATACTCCCGTCTTTCTTCTTTACAAATAAAACAGGAGCACCCCAAGGAGATGTACTAGGACGAATGAAATCGATGTCCAATAACTCTTGTAGTTGGACCTTCAACTCCTGAAGTTCAATAGGAGCCATTCGATATGGGGTTTTAGAAATAGGCTTTGTACCAGGTTCAAGATCAATAAAGAATTTAACTTCACGTTCCGGGGGTAGACCGGGAAGTTCTTCAGGAAATACGTCAGGAAAGTTACTAACAACAGGAATATTATTCAAATTTGACGTGTCTTTATTCAAATCCATAACATGGGCTAAGAAAGCTTGACATCCGTTTTTTAATAAACGAATGACTTTATGGCTTGATATAACAGTGATTGATTTTAATGGCTTAGTTGCTTGAATTCGCACAACAGGTTGATTAGGAATATGAAAACTAACCACCTTATGAAAATAATCAATTTTGGCATGATGAGTAGTTCACCAATCAATTCCTAAAATCACGTCAAATGCAAGTATCTTTAAAGAGATAAGGTCAACAGGTAAGGTGATGGAGCCAAATTGGATCAAACAAGATTTATAAACAGTGGATGTGATGAAAGTTTCCCCTAACGGAGTCTCCACAGATAAATTAAAGTCTAATTTCTCCGAGTCAAGTTTAAACGTTGAGCACAAGCATGAGAAATAAATGAATGGGTAGCACCGGTATCTAGTAAGGTATAAACTTCACATGAATTTATGATTAGCTTACCCGTGATCACCTCGTTTGGGTTCCTCGCATGTTGACCAGTCACGACAAACGCTCTTCTAGGAACCGTTGACTTTGACTTTTCTGGGGCAGCCTTTTGAGTCACCGTCCCCGCTGAACTTGGTTTCGCTACCGTACAATCTCGAGCGATATGTCCTTCCTTTCCACAATTATAGCATACCTTGAACTGTTGTGGACAGTTTGGGCTGATATGTCCCTCTTTTCCACATTTATAGCATATGACCGATGGTCGTTCTCCTCCCTTGGAACCAGTTGCTGCTGGTGCTGACGTCTTCGTATTGTCATTGTTGAATCTCCTCTTTTTAAATCTCCACCCGACTCGCTTCTTCTATTTTCATAGCCACGATTACCACCAGAGTGGTTGCCGTTCTTGTCTGTATTTTTCTTTTCTCCGCTGGTTATCATTGTTCTGATGACTGTTGTCACCGATATGATCCTGGTTGTGGTCCTTCGGTTGACCGTACTCGTTATCTCGCTCTAATAATTGAGCCCTGTTGACAACATCTGAATAGAGAGAAAATTTATGAGAAATGAGATATTGACATATGCCGGGTTTCAAACCTCTCAGAAACATCCGCGTCATACGTTCCTCATTCTCCACCAAATGAGGTGCAAACCTGGACAACTCTGCAAACTTCGCCTCGTACTGGGACACCGTCATGTTATTCTGCTCCAGTCTAATAAACTCTACCTCCTTCATATGACGAATACTTTCAGGAAAGTACTTGTCATTGAATAGTTTTTGAAATGTCTCCCAAGACAAGCTGAGTGCGGCTGGATGGGTACGCTTCACAGATTTCCACCAGTAGTCTGCCTTGCCACGGAACATAAAGGTGGCGAATGGAACCTTCTGTTCCTCCGTGCATCCCAAGACATCAAATATCTTGGTAATTTGTTTGACCCATGTCTCCGCCTTAATCGGATCCGGCTTTCCCCAGAATTCTGGTGGTCCCAACTCTTTGAACTGCTTGGCTGTGACCAGCTGTGCGTTGCCATTGTTTCTTCCTATATTTTGAACAGGAATCTCCTTCGTCTGGTTTTGCATGAATCGCAAAAAGCTTCTAAACATCTCATCGTTCACCGTCTACTCAGTGGTGTTGTTCACAGGAGGAACATTGCCAGCCTGTTGCACGTTCTCCTCTTTGGTGAGTATTGGCATCTCCACCGTCTCATTTACTCCACTGTTAACATTCTCAGTCGACATTCTCAAATACTGCCATAAAACAAAGGTTAATTTAACAAATTAACATATCACATAATATCCCTATATTATGACCGACCAACAAATAAGCTTAGGTAGGACACACTAGCGAAGGATTTACTCGTCTCTCCCCTCCTAGTTTTATTCCCCGATCTCCGCCAGAGAACATATCCCTAAGCTCTGATACCAACTGTGACGCCCCCAAAACAGGTATACAACACTCATTCTGAGTCGTCAATAACATGGTACAGAAACAACTACATCTTTACTATTACAACATAAGAACTGTGAGTTTAAATACAAATATTGTCATCTAGACAATATCCACACTCAAATAAGTCCTCATTATAATTATTGATACATTATTTCACAAAAATGGTGAGGACTACTAAAATAACTTCTAGAACCATCATTCCATACCCCGACTAGTACTCGCTACATTCTCGCCTCCTGAGAAAAATGGAACAAAAAAAGAAAATGGTGAGCTCAACTAGCCCAGTAAAGAACATTATGACTAAGATAACATAGAACAAATTATCGTTAGTCTTCAACAGGGAAAAAAATATAATAGAATACAATAGACAATAAGTTTTAAATCAATATTCGCAGCGGAAAATAATAATTCATAAAAGAGTTACGTAAGAATGAAATCTACTATTATCTATGAATTAAAAGTCCATCATCAGCATTTTATCCCTGTAACATCAATCAATATTCATCTTCGGACTACAGGCCAAAGATATTCATCAGTTGGTCATGTTCATCTAAACACCTATTCATCTTTGCACTACGGGCCAAAGATATTCATCAGAAATTATTAATCTTTGCACTACAGGCCAAAGATATTCAATTATATCATCATTTAGGACTGAGGATGATGAAAAATATTTTAAAGGAAACGAATCTAGTGAAACAAAATAATAAATATTAAGGATTCGTATTTCAGCTATTCCATGTCCAAAAAATCTCATAAATAATCATAGTGGAGTAAAATTCAAGAATGATCAAAACATGGATACAATCAAAGCTAGTATCCAGAATAGATATTTTGGACGAAAAGAAAAAAATTTCATTTTTCGGTGAATAATAACTCGTGAATAGTAACTCGTGAATAGTAACTCATGGATAGTAACCCCGACATGAAAAATTTTAAATTTGATAAAAAAATTCAGATCAATACTTCGGCATAATGATATTGGAGAAAATAATATCATTTAAGAAGAAATAACATTCCTTACCTCGGAAAGACGGTACTTCTGACTGGAATACTAGATATAGTGCTGAAGGAAACTTACACCGTATAGCAACACTCAAAGTATCAAATACTCACAAGAATACGCTCGATATAGAGAGAGAAATAGAGAGAAACTTGTGTTTTTTGGTGTGATTTTCAATTCTAACATAAGCACCCTATTTATAGGAAAATGCTTAGAACACAAAAGTAGAAAATTTAATATAATATTAATATATTTATCAAATTTTCCTTAGCCCACCTCTAGACATCTGATCTCAGCCCATTTATATCACATGTTAGCCCACTTAAATGCCAAAAAAACGTTTTTCTTCAAAATAATAAATAAAACTTCCAAAAATCAATTATTTCGGAACTTCAGAACTTCAATAATTCATAATAAATAGCCCTTTTATCAGAAAATTCGAATCATGCAAGTTTTTATAGGAAATTCAATTCTCTACAACTTTGCAGAAGAAAGTTTTTCCAAATTTCAAACAGAAATTGACCGAAATCCACAAACGGGCGATTTTACAGTCAATAATAAATTTTCGGTCAAGAATTGTGTCCACCAACACACAAAATATGTGTTAATCATTTAATGCCACAAAAATACTCTTCCTCCTCATATACTCATATATCCCACATTCATTGTAAAAATATCACCATCAATATATTATTAAAATAATATATTTAAAATGAATTATTTTATCAAAAAAAGATAAAATATTAATTTTCAACAATTGTCACATTAAAAATTTTCTCCATCTATATCCACATAAAATTAATATTTTCCTCATCATATAAATCAATAATTAATTATACACAAATAATATTACAGAATCACAGTACTGGCAACCAGGCCGTTCCCAGGAAAGAGGGGGCTTTCCAATAAGGATTTCTCCTTACTGGCGCGCAATTAGATGACCAAACCTCTCCTTAGACAGAACTTTCTAGACATTACCAATAATGTTATCTAATAATATTATTCAGATAATATGAATTATTGCTCCGATAATGGAAAATACTGTGTAGTGGTAATATAAAATACCAACGTAACAATTATTTAATCAATAAAATAAAATATTGAACAGTAATTACTGTAACCATTATTGAGTAGTGCCTTCTTACGTAAGAATCAATAATTGGTGCAATACCGTGTGCTACTGTGCAACAACGCGTATTACCGTGCTTTAACCACCGGGTATTCCAACAGTATTAACGGTAACAACTATGCCGTTATTTATAAACAACTTATTTTTGTCGTTTTCTTCATCCAATCGCTTTCCGTTATGGGGCCCACAAAAGACTGCGCCGTCGTACGAATATTCTCCAACAGTAAGAATATTCCACGACCAAGCGAATATTCCCCGACAACAATGAATATTTTATAATCACTTGCTTATTTAAAATATTTACGCATTTTACCCATAACTAACCACATTAATCAAATCAACCCTTACTATTTCAGAATAATAAATAGAGGAAATTAAATTTTATTTATTAATAATTTGGGGTCTTACATAAGGGTTGTCATTTCATTCTTTATTAATCTGTGGGTATAACCTGTCTACGCGGTTTACCGCATACCTGGTGAATAACCTTTCGTATGCATTCTTAATTAAATTGTGAAAATGATCTGTCTACGCGAATTACCACATGATGGGTGAAAATCTATTTGCAGTTTCGTATATTATTTCATTTCATATACCTAAACCTAAACGTACTATGGTAAGTATTGCTTCTATAATTCTAATCTTTTCATGTCGGGGTACTATTCATTCGGGGTACTTTACATTACGGGGTACTATTCATTCGGGGTACTTTCCATGATGGGGTACTATTCATTTGAGTACTATTCATGTCGGGGTATTATTCACGATAAAATTAGTTTCTTTTTCTGTCCAAATTATCTTTGATATATGAATCTTATTCTAAATTTGAATCCATGTTCATCATGTTGACCATTTGGACATTCTTGAACTCTAGATAAATTAAATTATAAATCTCTAATATTTATCCTTCTCACTTGATTCATTCTTTATATCATTGTCATAATCATCAAACTTAAATTGTGGTTGAAGTTCTCTTTAGCCCGTAGTGCAAAGATGAACTGTTGATTGATGAATATCTTTGGCCTGTAGTGCAAAGATGAATTATTGATTGGTATGATTATGACCAGGAATTGTGTATTGGTATAATCATAACCTTTAATGTTACAGATAAAGACTTGTGATGAAAATTCGTTTTGGCCCGCAGTGCAAAGAAGAACTGTTGATTGAAATCTTTGGCCTTAGTGCAAAGAAGAACTGTTAATTGATATCTTTGGCCCGTAGTGCAAAGATGGACATGTATTTGACATGATCATGGCCACTGATGATATAAATGAATATCTTTGGCCCGTAGTGCAAATATAGACTATTGTTTGGCATGATCATAGTTTTACAGTTGAACATCTTTGGCCCGTAGTGCAAAGCTAGACAATTGATTGACATGATCATGACCACCGATGATACAAATGAATATATTTGGCCCGTAGTGCAAAGATAGACTATTGTTTGGCATAATCATTGGTTTTACAGGTGAACATCTTTGACCCGTAGTGCAAAGATAGACAATTGATTGGTATGATCATGACCATTATTGTTACATTTGAATGACTTTGGTGTAGGGTGTAAAGACGATATGATTATTGAGTGTCTTTAGCCTTTGTGACAAGGACATTGAGTGAAAGTTCTATTAAACCTTTGTGGTAAGGAGAAACTATTGATTTACATTATTATAAACATGAATAGTAAATTTAACTATAATATTTGGTGGTTCAAGTGAAGACAAGTGATGAAAGTTCTCTTTTAATTTGGAGGAGATAGTAGACATTATGTCTACTTGACTCTTCTAATGGATTGTTGATTTCGCTGCAATTATGGTTGAAAATTTTTATCATCTACCATATGTTCTAAATATCTAATTTATTACTGATGAAGACTATTGATAATTTGATTATCTTTAGTCATAATATTCTTTATTGGGCTATTTGTGCTCACCCTTTTACTTCACAAATTTCAGGTACTTCAAATGATAGTGATGGTCTATGACTATTAAAATTTCTCAATACATTGTAAAATAGCATGAAAATATAAAATTGTATTGAGGACTTAAAATGTGTTTGTCGTATTTTATACGTCATTTAATAGTTAATTTTGGTTAACAACAATAGGGTGATTGTGACACCCCCAAATCCGGGTACTTCATTCCCATAAAATTTGGTGTTCACTATCCAAAACAATTATATCTATCTACCCATATTCAAAGTTAAAGACATAACTTTAATAACTCAAACAACAATCTTCCCCATTAAAGGTTACATCAACTTTAAAATAATCCCAGGTAATCTAACCTTAAATTATTACATAAGTCTGCGGAATACATCACATAATTAAATAAGTCTCATAACATAAATTCAGTAAATAAAATTAAAAAAGTATTCATCATTTGGACATCTTACCCTTGCCCTTGCTAGTAGACGACTCTTCAACTTTCTCAACTTTACCTGTAGTGTTAATTGCAAGAGTGAAAGGCGAAAGAATGCAAGAATGAGCAAACAATTACTCACTGATATAAAGAATGATAATAGCAACAACATAAGGTTAAGTAAGGTCGAAGCACAGTTGGTAGACTAGTGCATAGGTTTTCTAAGATGTTTCTCTCTCTAGTCTTTTTGCTCTCCCTTCTCACCGGCTTTAGTTCGCAAGTCAGCCCCACCTTTGGTCCCTCCTAAATTCCCATTCCTTCCTACTTTACGTGTTTTTCCCCTTCTGTCTTTTCCCCCCCTTTTTTATCCCTTTTTGGTTAGTTTGTCCCCTTTCTTCTCTGGCCCCTCTTCACCTAATTTCTCCGGTCTCTTTTCTTTCCATTTCTGTCTCCCCGGTCCTTCTGTCTCTCTCCGTTCTCCTGTGCCCTGCTTCCCCCCTCCGGCCCTTCCATCTTCCTCGGTGCTACCATGGTGGACCATCATTATCTCTCCTTCGGGAATTCTGAGAGTAGTCAATCTCGAGACCTCTTCGCAGAATTTGGCGCCTCACTCCCAAACTCTCCCAGAGATTCTGTTGCTATGGCAGAATCTTAGCCTATTCCGTCTAATTTTTCCATCAGCTCTGATGAATCTAATGCACTTGATTCTCAATTAGGGGAGAATGCTGGTCTCGCCTCTCCTTCGGCTGCCTAAGATATCTTTAGAGCATCTCACTACTTTTCTAGAAATGACCGAGAAGAAGCGCTTGCTGAGAGAAAGAAAAATGCCAAGCTCATGGATTATATTTCTTCTTTAGGGCATCCATTTGATGATGTTAATAACCTATCCTCTATAGGTTCTTTCGCTGCTCTAGCCAATGCTCGCAAGGTGATTGATTCTTGTCTTGTTTTTGGTTAGAGCTCTGCTAAGGTTGCTCTAAGCCCACCCATTACTCCAGCTTGCCTAGTGGTGGGTAGTCATTTGGTTCAAGCTTTCTGTGTTGGTGAGCAGTCCCAGCCTCTCTCGATTATGGGTGAAGTCCAGATAGATGTTGGTTTAAAGTAGTGCGGTTTGGTGCCTCCTTAACCCCCTCCTGCTGTCTTGGATGCTACCCATCCTCTTTTTCCTTCTCAGGTGCCAGTAAATGGTGTGTCTGCGCTCCCTAAATCTTGGAGCTCTGTGGTTTCTAACTCTGCCAATGAGAAAAATTTGGGACCAAGCTTCTTCCCTCCTAGGCCCTCTGTTGGGAGTGTCACAATTAATCCTCCAGTTGAAGTCCTCAAGCTGGGTATTAGTAAATGGTCTTCCAGTCTTGTGGGCCAATTCATCCATTTGAAATTACCTTTCAAGTTTGTTGAATCTTCTGCCAAGAAATTATGGGGTCACCTGGGGTTGTCCAAAGTTTATCTGCACGATAAGGGCTATTTTATTTTTAAGTTTGACACTGTGATGGAAAGGGACAATGTCCTAGCTTCAGGACCTTGGTATATTGCTTCAAAACTTCTATGCTTACAGTCGTGGCAAGGAGTTAACTTTATAAAATTTGATTGCAACAAAGTTCCCATTTGGGTTAAGTTTAGCAACATCCCACTCTCGTACTGGACGAAGGAGGGGTTAAGCTATTTGGCTAGCGCAGTAGGCAGGCCCTTATTTGCTGATGATATGACCTCAAAACTGGAACCTATGAGCTATGCCCGTATTTGTATTGAGACGAATGCGTTATCTACATTTCCTGCATCTATTAACGTTGTTGTGTTCGATGGTACTGCTTTAGTGGAAGAAACTGTTGCAGTCAAGGTAGAGTATTGGCGCAGGCCTCCTTCATGCTCGGATTGGAAATGTTTTGGACATTCTCTAACTAAGTGTCCTAAATCCAATTTTCAGTGGGTGCCTAAGACCTCTCCAACTACTTCCGAAGCTCCTAGTCCCCTTACTCCTAATGATGCCAAGGCTTCTTCTTCCTGGGTAATGATGCCAAGGCTTCTTCTTCCTTGGGTCCTATTGAGGCCGAAGGTGATTGGACTACAGTTTCTAAAGGGCTTAAATCACCTTTAATTCCACCTGCAGCTCTCATGCTAGTAGCGAAATTGAATTCCTTCTCCCCTATTGCTTCACCTCTAGCCCTTGGAGAGGAGTCAGAGTCCTCAATTCCTTACAACCCTCTGATGGATAAGGTTAAGCAAGTTGATGAGATTGAATGCAGAGAGTTGAAGCATAAATCTAGACTTGGCAAAGAACCTCTTCAAAACTCTAAGAAGAGAAACAAGGGTCCAAGGGGGTCTCCCCCTTCCTGATTCCTGACTGTTCTTATCCCATTTTTTTGGTAATGACATTTTTTTTGTTCCTATAATGTCAGGGGTTTAAATAAGAAGCCAAAGCAAAGCAGACTTTTGTTCGCAACTTTTTGTTAAATAACCATATTTCCTTTGTGGGGCTTATTGAGACTAGCGTTAAAGCTTCAGAGGCTCCTAGAATTTCGAGAGCTATCAGTTAAAATTGGGTTTGGGCCCATAATTATGACTTTCATTCGAATGGCGGAATTTTGGTGGGATGGGATCCTAATATTTGGAAAGTGCATCTTCTTTTCCAATCTGCTCAACTATCCCATTTTAGGCTATTACCTCTCCATGGTTGTACTCCAATTTTGGTCTCTATTGCCTATGGCTTGAATTCAGTGATTGAACGGAGGTAATTGTGGGTTGACCTGGAATCTTGGTCCTCTCTTGACACTTGGTGTATCCTAGGTGACTTTAATACTATTAAGCAGGTTTTTGAAGCAGATGGGGGAGACTCGTCCTGGGATATTGGTATGTCTGACTTCAATGATTGCCTGGTTAATATTGGGGTTGACGATATTAGATCTATTGGTCCGCAACACACGTGGTGGAATTGCCAAGTAAATAATCCAATTCACAGGAAGCTTGATAGGGCAATGGGAAATTCTTCCTGATTCACCTTTATGCCGGATTCCCAAGCTACGTTTGGTCCTCGGGGTCTCTTGGATCACTGTCCGGTCATTCTCAATACTGGCCTCCATCTCTGAAGACTCCCAAAGCCTTTCCAATTTTTTAACTTCATGCTTGATTCGGACGGGTTCAGTACTGCTATTTCGGGATGTTGGAATTCTAAAGTTCGAGGTAATGCTTTTTTCATCTTTAATGAGAAGCAGCGTCAAACCAAAAGCGCCCTTGTGACCTTAAATTCTTCAAATGGCAATCTTATGAGTAACGTTAGCTGCCTGCAAGTTCAGTTGGCTGCCATTCAGTTGTCTCTCCATGATGATCCCTTGAATGTTCTTCTGCTTTCTCAAGAAACAATCTGCTCCCAGTCTCTCTGGAAAGCTTTGGCTCTTGAAGAATCTCTCCTACTTCAGAAATCTCGTGCTATTTGGCTTACCCAGGGAGATAAGAATACGAAGTTCTTTGCTAATGTTATTAAAAGTAATTGGAACCACAACAAGATCCTCTCCATCTGCAATAGCTCGGGTGTTCACATTGAGGACCAATTGGGTATTCAACAGGTGGCGGTGGACTACTTTCAGGATTTTTTGGGGACTTCTCCTTGTACCTATCCTAGTCATGATGAGCTAAAGAATTTTGTCTCTAAGAGGATCTCTTCTGCCCAGGCTGCCGCTCTGTCAGGTCCTATTCTTGATGCTGAAATCCTTGCAGTACTTCAGTCCACGAAGAAGAATAAAAGCCCTGGCCCTGACGGATTCAATGTTAACTTTTTTCTTCACTGTTGGGATACTATTGGCCATGATTTTACCGAGGCAATCCACTCTTTTTTCAATTCTGGGCACTTACCTAGCGGAGTCAATTCAACAGCCATTGCCTTGATCCAGAAAATCGTAAACCCTTCCTATATGTCTAATTTTAGGCCTATCTCCTGTTGCAATACCATCTATAAATGTATAGTGAAAATTCTTGCCAATAGACTCAAGTGTGTTCTTCCTTCTCTTATTGATCATGCTCAGTCTGCCTTCATCGCGGGAAGAAGTATTAGCGACAATATTTTCCTTGCGCAGGAACTTTTTAGGAATTACCATAGGCTCTCTGGTCCTGCTCGCTATGCTCTAAAAATTGATATCCGAAAAGCTTTCGACACTGTTGACTGGGGATTTATTTTGGATTTGTTGAGCCTCCTTCAGTTTCCTCCTATTTTTATCAACTGGATTAAAGGGTGTATCACTATGCCTATGTTTTCTGTCAAAGTTAATGGCTCTCTAGCTGGTTATTTTAAAGGTGCAAGGGGTCTTAGACAAGGTGTCCCTTTATCCCCATATTTGTTTGTCCTTGCTATGGAAGCTTTCTCCATTCTAAGGAAACTCTACTGCCCAATTTCAAGTTTCACTGGAAAGCTAAGCCTTGTAACATTTCGCATGTGTGCTTCGCTGATGATGTTCTCCTTTTTTGTCATTGGGACCTGACCTCGGTCTCAATTATTCACTCGTGTATTTAGTCTTTCTCATTGTTCTCTGGCCTTATTCTCAATGCTTTTAAAAGTATGTGTTTCTTTGCCAATGTCCCCAACGATGTCAAGACTAGTATCCACCTACTATTGGATTTTTCGATTGGTGTCTTGCCAATCAGGTTTCTTGGCGTGCCCCTAATCTCCTCTCGTCTTTCTCACTCCGAATGTCAACCTTTGATTCAAAGAATTACTGCCCGGGTTTCCTCTTGGACTTCTCGCTTCCTCTCCTATTCTGGGAGAGTGATTTTGATTAGAACAGTGCTTTTTGCCATACAGTCATACTGGGCAGCCCATTTTATTCTTCCTAAATCGGTTATGAGAGCTATTCAATCTATTCTCTATAGATTTCTCTAGAAAGGATCTTCTCTTCTGCGCTATGGCTCTAAAGTATCTTGGAAGGATTTAGCCCTTCCTTTTTGTGAAGGCGGCCTAGCCATCAAGAATCTCACAGAATGGAATTCGACTATCATCATCCTCCATCTTCTTAAGGTTATTTCCCCTTCTTCAACCTCCTTGTGGGCTAAGTGGGTCAATTCTACTGTGCTTTCTAGGAATAATTTCTGGCATATCTCTATCCCCGCTGACTGTTCTTGGATTTGGCGTAAGATTCTTAAATTACGTCCAATTGCTCTCAATTTCCTTAATTATTCTGTTGGGAATGGGAATTTTTTCAGTCTATGGCTTGATCCGTGGTTGAATGGTCAGGCCAGCAACCAATCTGTGTCACTTCCTCCAACTCCGGAATCCCTAAGAATGCCCGTATCTCTTCTATCACATCCCTGGGTGCTTGGTCGTTACCCCCTAGCAACCATCATGAGGTGCTACAATTTAGGAGTTTATTTGCTTCTCTCACTGCTCCTTCAGCTTCAGAGGACATAATTTTATGGGCTACTCGTGCTATTAAATTCGTAAAGACCTCCCTTATATGGGATTCTATTCGCTCCCACGCTCAGAAGGTCCCTTGGGCTAAACTGCTATGGCACTCCCATCACATTCCTCAGTTCTTCTTTACCATGTGGCTGGCCTTACGCCGTAGACTGCCTACTAATGACAGATTCTCTTCATACTCTAGTTTTCGTCCTTTAAATTGCCCTTTTTACGAAACTCATGTTGAGACTTTTTCCCACTTGTTCTTTGATTGCACCTATTCCGCTGCTGCCCTCTCCTCTGTACTTGTTGTTGGAGGCTGGTCTAATGTTCCAATGAGGTGGGATGACCTTGTGGACTTCATCATCCAGTTTAGAGGAAGTACCATTAGGTCCAATATCCTCAAGCTTGTTTTTGCTTCTGCCGTGTACAAAATCTGGGCGGCTATGAACTCTTTAGTCCATGATCGGATTAAGATGCCTTTGGGTGTCTGGTTAGGGATATTCTAAACGTCATTAAATCCAGGCCGTCTTCTTCCTCTAAATTCCTATTGGTTGCTCAGAACCATCTTAGTCTCAGAGTGTGGTTGTAGCCAGATTTCTGGGAGTGTTCCGTGTCTGTTTCACGTTGCTGTATTGGAATTCAGATTTCTGGTTGGGCATGTTCTATGGTCTGTTGTGGAGATGTCTGGGCTGCTGTGTAGTTCAGTTTTCTGATTGGGAGGGTGTTGGTTGTGTTGGCTATGTTCATATCTTAGTTGTTGTTGCCTTGTTTCTAGTTCCCTATTCAAAGATGATTGTCTATTGGTTCTGTTGAATATGCCGAGACCATATCATTTTTTGGGATTTAATGTTGCTTATGTTTGTTTCGGCTGATTTGGTGGTCTTTATTTGTAAGCAACGTATGTTTGGCCCTCTTCTGTCCAGATTTGTTAATGGTTTGCTCGGTAAGTGGGGTCTTTGTTTCTTGGCTGGTCTTTCTGGTGGGTTGTGCCGGATTTGGACACCAGAGCCATCTATTTCCGGTGGTTCAGCTCCGATTTTGGTTTTCCTTTTTGGGTTGACTGCACGAGGTTTTAGAGATGGGTCTCTAACTGCTGGGCTTTTCGGGTGATGCTTAGTCCTGCCCTGTATGCTGAAATGGTTGTGATCGGTTTTGGCTGTTGAGGTGCAGATTTGGGTCAGGTGCTAGTCAGTCTAGAGATGAAGGTTTAGGCGAGGTGACTAGAGGTGCAGTCTTGGGTCAGCAGCTGGTCAGTCTAGAGATGCAGGTCTGGGTTGCTGGGCTGCTATGGGTATGACGTTATTGGCGAAATGTTGGGCTGTTATTGGCGAGGAGGTGTGCTGGCCTGGGTTGCTGGCCTGGGAGGTGCGGGCGAGCTGAGCTGCGAGGCTGCTATGGGCGATGTGCTGGTTGGTGAGGTGCTTGTGGGCGAGGTGGGGCTGTTGTTCGACAGCTGCTATGGGCGAGGTGCTGGTTGGCAAGGTGGGGCTGGTGTTAGGCAGCTGCTTCCTTACGGTAGCACTGCTGCTTGGCTACTCCATTTTGGACAGCTGTTCTTCTTCTTGGCTTTTGGCTCTCATTATAGATCATTCTGGATGCCTTGATTCTTTTATTAGTCTTTGTTAGGCTTACTGCTTGCTTTTTTTATATGCTCGCTTTTATTTAAGTACTCTGTATTTCCGATTGGTTTGGTTGTTGGGTCTCTAGTTGATCTTTTGGGGGTTGTCCTATGAGGTTCAAAAATTTATGGGGTTTGCCCCTTTGCGATTATTTTATCTTTCCTGTATAGTCTCCTCATCTTTGGGCATGTCCATAGATGACGCTGCTATATTCTGGGGAATGCCCCCTTGTCTTTGTTCTTTGGTTCCTTTTATACAAAAAAAAATTAGCGAAAAAAAGGTTAAGCAATGAATACTAAATAATAGAGAACTTGTTCTATGAATCAAGAATAGAAAACAAGTTCAAGATTTATATCTGAAGGTCTTAAGACCATGAACTATGTCCTAGGATATTAATTATTTCTACCTCAACCTTAACAATCGTTTAGACTACACAGACCCTTCTTTACGTACTTAGGGGGATCATCCATTCGTACCATGTATTGTGCACAAACATATAAATGATAATGCGTACATAATCCCCTATATTAGGGTTGTTCGTCTCAGTTTGACTTTAGGATTTCCGCACTAAAGAAGGTTTAGTTTGTAATAGCTTAACAGTGACTCTAGAATTTTAGAACACTCATCAATTATAGATTAGTACAATCGATAAAGGTTTATTTTCTATTCAATGGTTCACATGATAATATAAGATTGAACAACAATACTTAAGTCAAAGATTGAATGTCAACAATATTCAATTGAATAGACGTTGTATATACAAAGTATTACAACCAAAAAAGTTAAAAAATCTCATTTGGAACAACGAACTTGAAAAATTTATGATTTAAATAGTAAGAAACAAAAGCTAGGAATGTAAAATTCGCTCAATGTAAAGAATTAGAATACAAGAGCTTGCATAATCGTAAACAGGATGGAATCAATATACTTGCTCAACATAAATATAAGGTTTAGGAACTTACATAATGAAATATTAGGGTTAAAGAACTTGCTCGGCAACAAAAGATAAATAAAGTTATGAAACTTGCATTCATTATAAAGAGAATGAAGTTAGAAAACTTGTCTCGTGCGTATGCTACACTAGTATAATAATCGTTCGTCAAATACCATACATATACCATTTAAATCGCAATACCGATTAGTTAAACTAACCTTTAATCTTATAGGTTTAACTCTCATTCAAATTCATCACATTCACTTATCTCACTTTCCAATCTTCGAGACCATATACAGGTATAAAATCACCAACTTAATAAGGCATTGACACGCCTTAAATGCATCTCAAGTCTTAATCAATTAACAAGTTAAAGTTTTTAAGTCTTTATCTTTTCAATCTAAAATCACCAAAACACATGATCACAATCTGTTATAGAACTTCATTACATGTTTAACTCCTTATCATGTATCTTAGACTAGGTTAAGCCAACATGTCATAGACTGAAATTAAAAAAAAAACACACTGCCTTTGCTTAGGGACAGCGCAGCCTTGGCACCGGCGCAGCTGCGCTGGTGCTCGATCCCAGAAACCCAACAGGCGTAGTTGCGCCGTTTCTGTCGTTGGTACCCGGCGCAGCTGCGCCAGTACGCAGACAGAAACTGCAGCAGCCTCAGCACTGTTACAAACCAAAACTCTAATTTCCCAATTTCTACAGCAACACAAACAACCCTTACATTATAATCCAAACCAAAACCACATAATATATACAATCAACCATTCTAACACCTAGAACAACAACATACATAATCAAATTTAGAGGATTAAAAACCATATTTTTGCTATTTTCTTCAATTTCAATACATTTAGCGAATTCAATCACCAAAACTTCGTTTCTTAACCGAATTAAACCATTTCAATTGCGTTATTTTTGTTTCTAGACATACTAACACAATTCACAACCAATTCACAGATTATAACAAGGATTGAACATAAATTTTTGGTCTTAATAAGCTATTTTCACACATGTATAACACTGTTATTTAAATTTTCTTCTTCAAACCAGCTTCCATGAATTTGATCACTAAAGGTTGCTTATATATGATAATTATTAGGTTATATACTCATATCATCAACATATTAAACAACAATCCAACAAAACTCAATTATAGAAAATATTAAAACTAGGAAATTAGGAATAAATTATTACCCTTAATCCTTTGTTGTAGGTTAGAAAAGATGATGACAAGGTTTCAACAAGCATTCTTCTTCCTCTTGACTTCCAATTCACAGAGAACTCTCAATTTCTCTCCCTAGCCTACCCTCTCTTCCTTTGTATTTCTCTGTTCTTCTAAACCTTAGGATAATACATAAACTTTAAATTGATACACATATATCCCATGTACTTATTAGTTAAAAAACAAAGAGCTTATCAGTTATATTATACCAAAGGCCACAAGACTATGTTTGGCTACACACTAAAATTCCCCTCCTTAATTTATTTTTATATTTTGCTTATAATATGATTCTTATGTCACACAATTATATAACTAATTTAATTAAATTCATAAATTAACTTTTGTCATATAATTATAAATTCCATTATAAATAATAATTTTAATCCACATACTAATAAATCTCTAATTTAATTAATAAATTTGAACAATTTTATAATTATTTAATAATCCATTTAATTTAATTATCTCATTAAATTAAATCTTCAAATCATAAAATTACCATTCATTAATTTAATTATTATAACACATCTTAACTAAATTATTACACCATAATTTCCTCAATTATCTATTTATCTCAATAAATAAATCAATTAAAATATTTATTTAATTCAATAAATATTTAGAATTAATTACAAAATTTTTGTTCGTTATATCCTTCCCTCTTTAAAAGGATTCAGTCTCCAGAATTACGACTTAATAAATTCATTCGTTGCATTATTCCCTCCTTAACAGGATTCTGTCCCCAGAATCGCTATACAAAATTAAGCAAATAAATGAGAATAATTTTTCATCATAACATCTTTAAGTTCCCACGTAGCTTCTTCAGCATTGTGGTTTCTCCAGATTACCTTAACAGGAGGTATCACTTTATTCCTTAGTACTTGATTTTTCTTGTGTCAATAATCTGAACAGGGACTTCTTCATAAGACAAATCTTTTTCAAACTGTAACGGTTCATATTCTATAACATGTTTATAATCGGGCTTATATGGCCTTAATACCGAAACATGAAAAATATTATGAATGTGTTCTAGTTTCGGAGGTAGAGCTACCTCATACGCCAATTCACCAACTCATCGTAGCACTTCAAAAGGTCCTATAAACCCATGGCTTAGTTTTTCCTTTTTACCAAACCAGATTTTCCCTTTCCAGGGAGACACCTTTAAGAAAACAAAACTACCGACAAGAAATTCCTGATTTTGTCGGTGTTGATCGACATATTTCTTCTGCCTATCCTGTGCAGCTATCAATCTCGCTCGAATCACCTTGATTATTTCAACAATTTATTGTACCAATCCTGGACCTAATAGTTGATGTTCTCCAACTTCGTCCCAACATAACGGAGTTCTGCATTTCCTGCCGTACAACGCTTCGTAAGGCGGCATGCCAATACTTGGGTGATAACTGTTATTATAGGAAAATTCAATTAACGGTAGATGGTCATCCCAACTCCCTTTAAAATCCATAATACATGCTTGTAGCATATCCTCCAATGTCTAGATTGTCCTCTCACTTTGTTCGTCGGTTTGAGGATGATACGCTGTGCTCATTCTCAACTACATTCCCAAGCATTCCTGTAGTCGTTTCCAGAAATTTGACATGAAACGTGGATCTCTATCTGATACAATGGACACTGGGACACTGTGTCTTGAAATAATTTCCTTTACGTACAGTTTTGCCAACCGATCTAGGTTAAATCTAATCTTGATTGGCAAAAAGTGTGCTGACTTCATCAATCGATCGACAATCACCTAGATTGCATCGTAACCTTGCTGAGTCGTTGGAAGACCTACCATAAAATCTATTGTGATATGCTCCCATTTCCATTCTGGTATCTCTAACGGTTGCAACAATCCGCTTGGCCTTTGATGTTCAGCTTTAACTTTCTGACACATTAAGCATTTCGCCACACATTCAGCAACATCCTTTTTCATATTCGACCACCAGAAATGATGTCTTAGATCCTGGTACATTTTCGTATTTTCATGGTGAATTGAATATCGTGAGTTATGAACCTGACTCAAAATTTCCTCTTTAATTTTCGGTACTGGCGGAACCCAAATTCTCCCTTCAAATCGAAGTAACCTTTCCGAATCAACTTTAAATTTGTTTTCTTCACCTTTAGACACTTTTCTTTTTATCTTTTCACAGTTTTCATCTTGAAGTTGTGCATTCTTCACCTTATCCACCAAAATTGAACTGCTCCTTATTTGGAACAATTTTTCGTTTGATTATGTAGGATATTTAATTTCCAACTCCATCTTGGCCATTTATGCTACAAGCTTTTACTGAGAAGTCAATATCATTAATTTCTCCCGTCCCTTTCTACTTAAGGTGGGCTACGACATTCGCCTTTCCAAGATGATAGAGAATCTCATAGTCGTAGTTTTAATCAACTCCAGCCATCTCCTATGTCGCATATTCAAATCTTTCTGTGTAAAGATGTACTTTAGACTTTTATGGTCTGTATATATCTCACACCTCTCTCCATAAAGATAGTGCCTCCAAATCTTCATAGCAAACACACCGCAGCCAACTCCAAATTATGAGTCGGTACCCTTTCTCGTAATCCTTTAATTGACGTGATGCATACGCAATAACTCTATCGTTCTACATAAGCACATAGCCTAGTCCTTTGTGCGATGCGTCACTATATACACAAAATTCCCTGTATCATCAGGCAATGACAACACAAGTGTTGAACTCAATCTTTTCTTTAATTCTTGAAAACTCCCCTCACACTTCTCTGTCCAAACAAACTTAACTGCCTTCCTAGTTAAATTCATCAACGAAGTTACGATCTTGGAAAAGTCTTGAATAAAATGCCTATAGTAACCTGCCAATTCCAAGAAACTTCTTACTTCTGACGGTGTCTTTGGCTGATCCCAGTTTATTACAGCTTCAACTTTTGATGGATCTACCGAGATTCTGTCTTTGTCAATAACGTGCCCAAGAAACTACACACGTTCTAACCAAAACTCACCTTTCAAGAATTTAGCGTACAACTTCTTTCTCCTCAATGTCTCCAACATCACCCTTAAGTGTTCAACATGTTCCTCTCTTGGTCTTAGAAAACAACAATATATCATCAATAACCACCACCACAAATTTATCTAAGAATGGTTATAACACCCTACTCATCAAATCCATGAACGCTGCAGGTGCATTGGTTAAACCAAATGACATAACCAAAAACTCGTAATGACTATGCTGAGTTCTGAATGCCATTTTCGGTACATCCACTCTGGCCTCACCTTCAGCTGATGATAACCACTCATCAA
>CM029020.1:144838496-144903496 GCA_016801055.1 Panax notoginseng
TTGAAAAACAAAGTCACAGTGATGATTTCACTAAAAATGTCAAAAAGTGAAATTTTTGCAAGAACAGTGAAATTAGAGGTCTTAAATTTGTTGTTTATATTGTTATATGGGAAAAATCATGTTAAGAGACATTAAATTATGTTTGTGTGAAGTATATATATATATATATATATATATATATATATATATATATATATTTATATATATATCGTGTTAAATTAGTTATTAGGAAGTAGCTTGTAGGCTAAAATTGGATTTGTTTATGTTGTTACCGAAGTTGGTCACCGGAGACTATAATTCGGCACCGCAGCGCGGCCTCGCAGTACAAGTCTTGCGCCGCAGCGCCAGCGCCACGCTGCAGCACAAAGTATAGGCCTGTGACTCACGCAGCAAAGTCAGAACCGTGCCGCAGCGCCGTCCCACAGTGTAAATTGTGGCGCCGCAACGCGGTTAGCAGAATGGTCAGACAGTGTGTTTAGTTACACAAAGTCTGAAAAAAATTGTTAAGGTGAAATAGTATGACTATTAGGATGTAATTTTGGTATTACTATACTAAGAATGAGCATATTATTAATAATTAACGTGTTTTATTACTAATGTAACTTGACTATGTGGTTAAAAATCAAACCATACATGAAATCGATACTTATTTATATATAGTGTATTTGTAATGACTAATTATGTCATGATGATATGTTTATAGGATATTGTGAATCAAATTATTACGGTTTAGCTTAAACTCAAGGCAAGTTTTCTAACTCTAAACTTTCGTTGAGCAAGTTTCTTAACTTTAATTATATTGTGCAAGTTTCTAAACCTTATCTCATGGTATTGGGCTAGTTTCTCTAATCTTTAACTTGTTATTTAGCATGCAAGTTTCTACATTCAGATATACTAATGTTGAACAAGTTTTATCGTTCAATTTACTATTTGTTATGCATGCTCAGTACTCAATTCTAAATAACATTAGCTTAATATTGTTCAAGCAAGGTATGTTATGTTATTCAATGCTTATGCTCTTAGATTATTCCTATAGCATGACCTTAGTATACAATTTTGATTCTCTTATGATTTATTCTATAGCATAATGTTATTACCTTTTTATTCAACTAATCCTTAGTTGATATTCGTTAAACCTAAATTACCTTGAAACTTATCCAAACCAAACTTACTTTGGTGCGGACTCGTATTATAAATGCTGAGATGAACAACCCTATTATAGGGAATAACTTACGCATAGCGTTGAAATATTTGTGCACAATACATTGTACGAAGGGCTGATCCCCCTAAGTCTGAGGAGTCCCTATAGTCTTACAACTGTTAAAGTTTAAGTTGAAAGATTACTTATAACTATGGACATAGTTCGTGGTCTTATGACCCTCAGATATATATATTTCAGATTTTGATTATCATTGATAGAGCATATTGTTCAGTTCTATTGAGCCTATTATTTGGCAATTGTTATAAAGTTTTATTCATTGTCATTTCAAGTGAGCATTGTTTGCTCACTCTTGCTTATATAACTATTTCATCTAAAGTTGAGAAGGTCGATGTACCTAGCACCAGTAAAGGGAAAGAAAAGATGAACAAGTATTGAAGACTTGTAAACATGTTGACTTTTAATATTGTCAGACTTTGTTTTAGTTATTATGATGAAGTTATTATTAATTTTTCGCATATGATGCTTGTATTTAAAAGTTAGATAACCTGGGAGATTTTATTGAATTTGTTGATGTAATCCTTTAATGGGAAGGTTTATTATTAAATTTTATTATGATTGGGTAGTTAGACATGAATATTTTTATCAAGTGAACACCAAATCTTGTGGAAATAAAGTACCCGGATTTGGGGGTGTCACAGAAGTCCAGGAAATCCTGGAGGACAAGAAGAGTATGGAATTGATGTGGGAAGAGAAGCATGATGAGAGAGTTTTGGCGAAGGACAAGGTCCACGAGCTGAAACAGGAGACCTTTGAGCTCAGGCAGGAGTTAAAGGTCAAGAAGCAGAAAATTGGTAGAATGTCCTATATACATAAGAGTTCTCATGCGGATTTTCAGCAGCAAGTAGCTGGGTATTCGATAGAGGCAGGGCAGACACGGCATAATATCAGTCGAGATATTATTGCCGGTCTTGCCAATGCGGATTTTGAGATTGCCATAAAGCAGATGTAACCTAGTAGTAGCTAGAGTAGAGTTAGATATGTAAATATGATGTATATAGTAGTGACGTAAAACCCTTTTTTGTATATCAAAGGGTAGTCTTTTGTAAATCCCAATTTTTAGAAAGCAATTACGGGATAGTAATGTAATCAGCTAAGGCTGTGTAATGACGAATGATGTAGTATTACACTACAAGAATTAAATCAATATAAGCCTTTTATGGAACATATTGTGCAATGAGTTGAAGTTATTGTTTAATAATAAATAATAACTAACTAACAAGAAGGAAGTAATAATGAAGTGTTGTTTATCTTAACAGCAAAATGCCGCCAAGAAGGAGACAACGAAATCAAAAAGCGAACGTAAATCAGCCGGAAGGAGGTCCGATTAACTCGATGCAAGAGTTCGTTAACTTGTTAACGGTCGCTTTTAATAGGAATGGGGCTAATATACCCGTAAATCCTACAGTAGTACGAGCTACTACTTTTAAGGATTTTAAGAGTGTCGGTCAGCCGGAGTTTAAAGAAACTACGGACCCAATAAAAGCCCAGACTTGGGTGAAAGAAATAGAGAAGGCATTTGTTATTGCAAATGTCGATGAGGGGCAAAAGGTTGCTTTTGCTACCTATATGATGAAGGGAGAGGCCAATTTCTGGTGGGAGGCAAACTAGGCTAGGGCTGGGATAGAGAACCTTACGTGGACGCGGTTCAAGGAGATTTTCTTTGAGAACTACTTTCCCACGAGTATGCAAGGGACGATGGAGATGCGGTTCCTAGAACTGAAATAAGGGGAGATAACAGTTCCCCAATATGCGGCTAAGTTCAATGAACTGGCGAGGTTTGCTCCACATCAGGTGGACACGGAGGTGAGGAAGGCTAGGAGGTTTGAGCAGGGCTTGAAACCCTGGCTCTATAGCCGTATATCTATGTTCCAAAGTAACTATTTTGGGACCATACTAGAGAAGGCAATAATTATCGAAGGCGATAATGAGGCTCTAAGCCAATACCACAAGGAGAAAAAGAACAAGGGAAAGGTAGATGGGGGAGTAAAAGTCAAAGGAGCCAGTGGTAGTGGCGACGGTCAGAAGAGGAAGGGATTTAACTCTAGGAATACCGGAGTGAAGCAAGGAGATCCTAAGAGAAGGATGGAGGCATGCAAGAACTATGGGGAGACTCACTTAGGAGTCTGTCTCAAGGGAAAGCAGTGTGTTATAACTGTGGATAGGAGGGGAATATTTTGCTTAACTGTCCAAGTTCGAAAAAAAACCATGGATGCTTCGTCAGTGGATCAACTAATCACATAGTGAAGAACTGCCCAAAGAAGGGGACAGATGGGAATACGGGTGCTAATAGTGGTAAGTTAGCTATTGGTGGTCTAACACAGACGGGTAGGTCGATGGCCCGTACCTTTAACATGACGGTCCAAGATGCAGTTGCATCCGGGGATGTAGTTACAAGTATTATCCCGATCAACAATATAAATGCTTACGTGTTATTTGACTCGAGTGCTACTTGTTCTTTTATAGCATGTGATTTTGCTAGACGCTTAGGATTACTTCCCGAAAGATTGTATGTACCTTTGAATATCAAGGTAGTGAACGAAGAAATAATTCAAGTTGAAGATATTCATAGGAGTTGTTGCATAGATTTAAGAGGTTGTACATTATCGGTAGATTTGATACCGATAAAGTTAGGAGAATTCGATGTAATTCTCAAGATGGATTGGTTGTTTAACCATGATGCAGTAATAGATTGCCAAAAGAAATGTGTAAATATTAGAATGTTGAGATAGCCTCATGTAGTGTTGTAGACACTCAGAATTTTTTTTCCTATTACTAACTATGCAGGAGGGCAAAAGCGTCTTTTTCACACTCCGAAGATAATCTTGGAGGACCACAACATCAATTACAACTCCGAGATAGCCCTGGGAGATCCAGTTTCCAACCCTGGAGATAACCCAGGGAAATCAGTTTTCAACCCTTGAGATAACCCTGGGAAAATTAGTTCCAGTCCCGGAGATAACCCCGTGGGATCAAGTTCAAAGCCTAGAGATAACCCCAGGAGGTCGAGCCAACCTCAGACATAATCCTGAGGACAGTCAAAGTCAACATCAAGTCAACCTCAGAGATAACCCTGAGAAAAGACTACTACAACTGCGCGAAAACCGAAGATAACCCCGGGAGGGGAAAAATGATTATTTTGCCAACTCAACTTCAATTCAAATCAAATACACTCATTTAAACTAAAATTACTTCAAAAGAAGTCCCACAAGAACCATATTTTAACTTTCGAGTGCAAACTACGTAAAACGGCTCAACGGACTGCCTGACGGAAACCCAAAAATGTCATTTTGGTCATGGATCCATCTTCCTAAAATCAAAAAAGGGCAAATCATATGTCATTGCGTAGCTCTCAAAAAGAGCTTTATATAATGGTATGGCACGCTTCCATCGGACTCCCGAATTGAAAATTATGAAGGTTCGAACGAACAGCGCGTTGTCCGAGTGCACGTACGTCGAGACAGCGGGACCCACATTTCCCGGGGCACCCCGGCCAGCCATAGGTACACCTGCGGCACCCCCCTCTATATATAGAGGGCTTGGGGTGGCCATATTTGCAAGAGAAAAGGCGAGGAAGCCCTGTCCAATTTGCTCTATACACACTATAAACTAAGTGCTTTCTCATTTTAAACACTTGTGAGCTTATATATTGTTATATTTTTACCTGCGAGAGCCGAGTGTTCATCCATTTAAAGTTATTGAAGTCTTCTATAAGCCTTCTTACACACTTTTAAGTCTTTCTCTTCATCTTTGCACACACCGTTCTTCACGTTGAGGGTCATGTTGCGTGTGTATGCCCAGACTTCGGTATGTGGCTTTTATTTTCCTTTGTGTGTGTGTGTGTGTGTGTGTGTGTGTATATATATATATATATATATATATATATATATATATATATATAGACTAACATTATCGAGTTATGCCTCGATTGAGCCTGGACTCATGTCCAGAGCGTTTATTTGCTTTTATATATATACTTATATATAAACTGTGGTAGAACTTTGTTCGATGAGCCTGGATTTAGATCCGGAGCGTTTACTTACTATATATATATATATATATATATATATATATATATATATATATATATATATATATATATATATATATATATATTTCGTCCCGCCTGGAGTTTACTTCTTGGTGATTGACCGTTTTTACTACTTTCTTTACATTTCGACCCGCCTGGAGTTTACTTTGTGGCGGTTGACCGTTTTTACTACTTTCTTTACATTTCGTCCCGCTTGGAGTTTACTTCACGGCGGTTGATCGCTTTTACAGCTTTATTTACATTTCTGATCCCCCATGGAGGATATATATATATATATTTACCGCTTTTATATATTTACATTTCCGATCCCCCATGGAGGTGCTTCGTGGTGGTTGATCATGTCTATATATATATATTTACAACTTTTATATATATAACCTCTTACAGCTTTCATATAAACTACGGTATCATGTGAGCCTAGGAATCATGTGATCACAGATTCAGTCTACTGAATCTAGATTCGGTTCTCGTGATGGACATTTTTAGCTGTAAGCAGATTGTAAATTATTCACGGTGTTTGGATTTCCTTGGATGGCTTTCATGCCCATAAGAAGTTCGGCACTGCTTTGTACATTATTTTCTCGAAGCTGCTTCGCATCTCAAAAATAAAAGCAATCAAGCCGAACATTTAATAATAAAATGGAATTATCAAATGCCTCAATTACTATTGAGCACAGGGTTTGAAAAACCTCTTTTATAAAACCTCATTGCTATATCTTGTTTAAAACTAAATTTTTGTATAAATTCAAACCCTGTGTATATACGTGCGAACGAGGCATAGCACTACTTCCAAATAATTGCACATTGACCTACACACACACACACACATTCATACAACAGTTTCTTGAAAAGTGGTGGTCACCATGGTAACACAGATGTCGGGGGGTGCCTAACACATTCCCTTCACATAAGCAAGTCCCCGGGCCCTAATGAATCTCGGTTTCGCAGACCCGTTTAGCAGTGTCACATCACTGGGTCAATGTGCAAACCTTTTCTCGGTTGTGTTGGTACAACCAGTTAAAAAACCAACTGGCGACTCTTATAGTCCAATCGTCTATATATACATGTCGAACCTTTTTCGCTTGTTTTTTCAAACAAATTTCACCTAACATGAGAACACAAAAGAACAAGACTAGAAAATGGACAAATAAAAATCCCGACGTCGACAAGTGGCGACTCTGCTGGGGACTCTAGTAAGAGGACTTAAGCTGCTATTACAAGATTTTTAAAATTGTTATATGCTTGTGTGTGGATGTTGCATTTACATTTGAATGAATGTGTACTAATGCATTTACTTACTGCACTTAGTGCTTCACACCATATCTACATGTGATATTAGTGCTTCGCACATGTCATCATTTGCATATGGTGAGACGCAATGTATGTGAATGTATATTGTGTAGTCTCTCCAACAGGAGGCTATCCTGTCGGTGTTTGATTACTGAACTCGTAGGAAGACTAATTCCAACGAGGCTCAGGAAAGGCACCACTCAAATTCGCTCCAGTTGAAAGACCGTATTAACAACCCGTCAAGTAAATTGCAATGATTTGGGAACCTTCATGCCGAAAAACCGCGAGAGTAACCTAGGATAGGTCAGTCTCTGATAAACCAAACGCGGAGGAAAGTCTCTTCATACTTTCACATTTCAATTACTTGTAAATTCAATTACTTGTAATTTCATTTCCATGTAAATATCAATGTAATGGAAAATATGAAGCAATATGTGTACATGCCTTCCCTTTATATTAAAACCTGACATGCTATCTTGTCAACTGACATCCGTTTCATAGGACGATACTCCTAAACGGACACATTACGTAATATTGCTACATTCATTAAGAATAAACTACATAAGTCTTTTTTGTAGGGATATAATTGGTCCAATAACCCGGTCAAAATCCAAAAAGGCCACGAGCCTACCGCCAATTATGTCTTCAACTGACCAGACTGATCTTAATCCAGTTTCTCGCGAAGAATTTGACGAATTAAGTAAACAAATCACAGATTTGGTTGTTCTTCTTAAAGAACTACACCAATCTACTCAGGGTACAAGGATACCCCTACATGCTGAATCCTCCCCACAAGAAGGAACCCAAAGTCCGAATACTGCTAGTTCCAGCCACAGGAGTCCTCATAAGCACAAACAGATTCCTTCAGCTTCAGCCACACGGCGATTATCTCCACCTACAGTTCCTGAGCCTGTGTGGTCTCCGGTAAAAGTGCCTGCCCATGTAATGACTATGTTATTTCCTAAACCGATACAGGTGAAGGAGAAAGAAATCCTAGTTCCAGATCCTACATTGGAAGAAGAGGAACGAAGAACTAAACAAGACATCGTCAGAATGATGTCCAACGTATGCATCATTGTCCATGATGAACACACAAACAGATACACCACAGACGATGATTGCCCAGACATAATGGTCATCATTCGGGAAAAGGAAGTCGATGACATCCCCTCCATCACTGCAGTCCACCAGGACTTTGCCCTTGACAATTGGAGCAGCACTCCTTGCATTGGTGGACAAGGGTAAAACGGGCAGAAACTCGTTCTGCCCTGTAGATAGCAATAACTGCTTACTTTTTCTGTACAATATTAGCAGTTACTTTTGTCATTACATGCTAACACTTTGTGTGATTGAACAGTTTCATATATTAGGCGAAAGCATTTTGTTTCAGGACTCTAAAGTTAGATGTGCATAGACTTGCTAATGAGGTGCCTATTCTCCACAAGGACTGTAACTTTGATGTAAAGTTGGACTCAGACTTGATGAAAATACAAGAGGACTATGAGATACCTAAGGAGATCAAAGAGTGGGTCGAAGACAAACCCAAGCCAAATCTTGATCAAACCACCTCTTTTAAACCTCGAAACTTTAGAAAATCCCAAACAAATCCAGATTGGTGCGGACCTCACTCCAAACCAAAGGAATGACGTGGTTACTCTATTGACCCTATTCCAGAATGTGTTTGCATGGTCTCACGAAGACATGGTCAGTTTATCCACTGACATTGTCACTCATCGCCTTCCCATAAAAGGGGGATTTACACCAGTCAGGCAGGAGCTTAGGCGATTAAAACCTGAGTGGAGGTTAAAAGTTTAAGAAGAAATTGTGAAACAATTTCAAGTCGGCATCACCATGGTGTCAACGTACCCTGAATGGCTATCTAACATAGTCCCCGTGCCGAAACCCGGAGGAGAGGTGCAAGTTTGCGTGGATTACAGTGATCTTAACAAAGCTTGTCTCAAAGATAGCTTTCCCGTCCCATTCATCCACATACTCATTGACAATACAACTCAGTATGACATGTACTCCTTTGCGGATTGCTTTGCGAGGTACAATCAAATCATGGTTGCTGAAAAGGATCGTGAGGAAACTACATTCATCACTCCTTGGGGAACCTTTTACTACAGACAATTGTCATTCGGCCTCATCAATGTCGGAGCTACCTATCAGTGAGCCATATGGCTCTTTTCCACAATCTAATGCATAAAACTAAAAAAAATAAAAAAAAATAAAAAAGGAAAAAAAAAAAAAAAAGAAGAAAAAGAAGAATAAAAAGAAAAAAGCTTCTCAACAGGTTCTACAGTTGTTGCCTTACCATCGGCAGGTACTATAGATGGCTTCGGAGTTTGAAGAAAAATCCTTCCTTCACATTCCTCAGAATAGGAATGATTTTGCGAATGCGCTAGCAACCTTAGCCTCCTTGATCAACATACATGATAAGGAAGACATGCCAACCCTCACATTTGCCCAACAAAAGGCTCCAACCTATGGGAATTACATTGGTGAAGTATCGGATGAGCTACCCCCCATCCAGCACCCTTGATATCAGCATATCAATGAGCACTTACAAGATAGATCTACACCCGCTGAGGCGAGCCCGACTAAAAGAAGGTGGATCCATCGACTTGCTATGAAATTCTACCTGAGCGGAGATTCACTCTACAGAAGAAATGCAGAACGAGGTCTCCTCAGATGTCTGGACGAGGACCAAGCTTAGAGGCTCATGGATGAAATCCATGGGGGAGAATGTGGCCCACACATGAGCGGCCCTCTACTTGTAAAGAAGATCCTACAATAGAAAAGTCTGGCTACGGCAGTTCAAATAACATGACTTGGTTTTGAAGAAGATCGTTGACAACCAAGCTTAGTCTAAAGAAAAATTCTCCCAGAACTGGGAAGGCCCATTTGTTGTCAAGGAGGTATTAACAGGAGGCGCTCTCAAATTATAGGAAATGGATGGCGATGAATTTCCACAGCTCATTAACTCGGACACCAAGAAATGGTACTATGTCTGAAGTTACCATCAAGCAAACATCCTGGTTTTGGATAACCAGATCCCTAGTCATTTCAAGTTTTTCTAACCCTTCACTACATACAACTTTTCTTCACACGCATCTGCCCTATTAGGGATAAACACACTTTTCTAACCAGCAGCCTGGTTTTCGGATCGCTCTATCCGTTTCTCAACTTAGTTTTAAACCCTTACTCAACTTTGGTTATCCCACCAGGGATTGAACCTTTCACACCTGCAGTTTTACCCCACTAGGGATAAGACTTTTCACACCCGCATTTTATCCTATAGATGGGATTAAACTTTTCACCTGCAATCCGCCCTATACATGGGGCGAACTACGTCGACCTGATCTCCCCAATACACTGGAGTACGTAGGCAGCCATCTTTATGGTTCGGTCTCACCACAGAAAAAATAAAAATAAACACACTCCTATCCATAACCACATACAAAAACCAGTCCCAAGACACCAAAGAGTAGGGAATACAAAGATCAATGATCCATTCTGAAAGATCCTAAGACATCTCAATTTCCATCCATCAAGGAGGAGTTCAGAATACATCAAGATCACAAGCCCTGGAGGGCAGGCAACTATCAAGCAAGTAACAAGGAATAACTAAAAGGGAAGTGAATCAAAACATATTTCCCTACCATATAATACTGTTTGATATATACAATGTGTCCTGTACATGACAAAAATGGCTAAGCTAGTCTATGCAGGAAAATCAAAGCTAATCTACAAACCAGTGGATAAGCGAGCCATCAAATCTAACTTGGCATCCCTCTCAGAAGAAGGAGGTAACTCTGTGATCTCCTGCCCAAGGGTTTCTACATGAGCCAACAGATCTACAACCAACTACATGCGATATCTCGGGCAGATATAGTATCATCCCGCTCAATAACCATCTCTATTAACTAGAGCGACATCTCTACCAAAAAGAGATGTCAACATCAAAGCCCAAATCCACTGCCTGTTCACCTTATGATACAGAGGTAAAAGCCTCTCGCGATCTCGGCATCTTATCAGCCCATCTGTCAAAGCAAATACCCCAGACAACAAGCTAGGCTGGGGCAATTTCAAAATTGGCGACAACCCGATATTGGGTTCCTTACAACAAGATTGGGGCAATCTCGAAAACAGCGACAACTCAACACTGGGGCATTTATCAACCATTCTAAAGTGGAAAATGCACCAGTCAGCACCATCAGCATGGTCCACCATCATCTCACTGGCGATTCAGATATTATTCACTTGCAACTTGGTCAACACAGAGAATTTCTCTTGTGAATCCCCAGCAACAACATGCAAAAGGACTGGGGCATTTTGTGATTCCAAGGAATGGAAGAAGTTTAAGGTGGGATAAGCCTCTCATCAAAAGAAAGGGGAGAACTCCTGAAAGAAATCATGGCGACATTAGCTTGCCCCTACAAAAGAAGGGGAAAATTCTCAAAAGAGTCATTAACTTAAAAGCAGAGGCCAACGACGAAGGGCCTAGCGAATGAAAATCTACACCGTCAAGCATGCGTTAAGTCCTCACAAGTTGAGGCCTCTACACCAAAGTTCAAATCTGGGCAGCGAAAGAACGAGTTGCACCCTCTAGGGATGTCAGCGGCAATCAGGTCATCAGTTCAGTCGGGTTGTGAATCAAACACTCAAGGAAATGGGGAACAAGCACCCAACAGCGAAAGGAAAGTCCAAATCACCTCAAAAAGGGGTGAACGTAATATCAGGTAGAGTCTGGCGAAGCCAATCGTTGAATATTACTTCAGCGAAGGTATCGGAAGGTCTAATATTCTAAACCATTGGCATCAATTCAGCGTAACATCAAGATAATTCAGCGATGAAAACTTCATATACCACCATTCGAGTGGGAACCAAAATAGTTTGGCGATCAGCAGGGTAGACACCGTTGCAAACTACCAGCGTATACATCGGGAAAGTCTGGTGATCTCAGAACGTCATCCCCATCAGAGTTGTGGAAAACATATCAACTTATCTTCATCAAACAGACATCAATGACACCGATAAAAAGCCAAACCATTATAGTCAACACCAATATAGGCATCAATAATCACCGGTAAAGGTAAAGCAATTTGCAGAAACATTTTAACATCCATCATAACATTCATTACATTGCGATTTGCGATTTGCGATTTACGATTTAAGATTTGCGATATACGAAATGCGATGTGCGATTTGCGAAGTGCGATTGGCCAAATTCGAAATGCGAAGTGCGAAATACGATGTGCGATTTACGAACTGCGATTTGCAAAAACATTTTAAACATTCATCATGACATTCATTACATTACGATTTGCATCATTAAAAATACCTTGTCATATTTCAAGTGTCTACTAATTTTTATCATGTCCATTCCATTGCATTGCATGAACATGATAAAGAGGGGCATCTGTAGACACTCGAAATTTTCTTTTCCTGTTACTAATTATGCAGGAGGGCAAAAGCATCTTTTTCACACTCCGAATATAATCCTAGAGGACCACAACATCAATTACAACTCCGGAGATAGCCCTGGGAGATCCAGTTTCCAACCCTGGAAATAACCTAGGGAAATCAGTTTGCAACCCCGGAGATAACCCAGGGAAAATCAGTTCCAGCCCCGGAGATAACCCCGTGGGATCAAGTTCAAAGCCTGGAGATAACCCCAGGAGGTTAAGCCAACCTCAGAGATAACCCTAAGGATAGTCAAAGTCAACATCAAGTCAACCTCAGTGATAACCCTGAGAAAAGACTACTACAACTGCGCAAAAATCGAAGATAACCCCGGGAGGGGCAAAATAGTTATTTTGCCAACTCAACTTCAATTTAAATCAAATACACTCATTTCAACTTAAATTACTTCAAAAAAAAGTCCCACAAGAACCATATTTTAAATTTCGAGTGCAAACTACGTAAAACGGCTCAACGGACAGCCTGACGAAAACCCAAAAATACCATTTCGGTCATGGACCCATCTTTCTAAAATCAAAAAAGGGTAAATCATATGTCATTGCGTATCTCTCGGAAAGAGCTTTTCGAAATGGTATGGCACGCTTCCATCGGACTCCCGGATTGAAAGTTATGAAGGTTCGAGCGAACAGTGCGTTGTTCGAGTGCACGTACGTCGAGATAGCAGAACCCACATTGCCTGGGGCACCCCGGGCAGCCGCAGTTACACCTGCTTCTACCACAGGTACACCTGTGGCACCCCCCTCTATAAATATAGGGCTTGGGGTGGCCATATTTGCAAGAAAAAAGACGAGGAAGCCCTGTCCAATTCGCTCTGTACACACTATAAACTGAGTGTTTTCTCATTTTAAACACTTGTGAGCTTATATATTGTTATATTTTTACCGGCGGGAGCCGAGTGTTCATCCATTTAAAGTCATTGAAGTCTTCTTTGGCAGTCCACTGTAAGCCTTCTTACACACTTTAAAGCATTTCTCTTCATCTTTGCACACACCGTTCTTCACGTTGAGAGTCGTGTTGCGTGTGTATGCCCGGACTTCGGTCCATGGCTTTTATTTTCCTTTGTGTGTGTGTGTGTGTGTGTGTGTATATATATATATATATATATATATATATATATATACGGTCCGGATCTTAAGCTCACCCATTATCCAACTCACCCGAGCTCACCCCTCCTTTAGCGACGGACCCGACGACACTTCGGTCATACAACCGTCGTCTATACTTTTAGCGACGCTATATATTGTCCGTCGCTAAAAGTATAGATGACGGTTGTATGACTAAACCGTCGTCGGGCCCGTCGCTAAAGGGAGGTGAGCTCGGGTGAGTTGGATAAGGGGTGAGCTTAAGATCCGAACTATATATATATATATATGCACTAACATTATCGAGTTATGCCTCGATTGAGCCTAGACTCATGTCCAGAGCGTTTATTTTCTTTTATATATATACTTATATATACACTGTGGTCGAACTTTATTCGATGAGCCTGGATTTACATCCAGAGCGTTTACTTACTTTTATATATATATATATATATATATATATATATATACATATACTTATATATGCGAACTGTTGTCGAACTCTGTTCGATGTGCCTGGATTTTACACCTTCCCTCCGCATAAGCAAGTCCCCGGACCCTAATGAATCTAGGTTTCGCAGACCAGTTTAGCAGTGTCACATCACTGGGTCAATGTGCAAACCTTTTCTAGGTTGTGTTGGTATAACTAGTTAAAAAACCAACTGGCGACTCTTATAGTCCAATCGTCGACATATACATGTCGGACCTTTTTCGCTTATTTTTTCAAACAAATCTCACCTAACATGAGAACACAAAAGAACAAGACTAGAAAAGGGACAAAGAAAAATCCTGACGTCGATAAGTGTTTTACAGTAATAAATCGCCGGGACATTCGTGTTGTCTTACCTTGACACAAATGAGGAAATTGTTGAGGATGGGATGTGTAGGTTATTTGTGCCATGTTGTTGATACCCAGAGAGTGGGAGCAACGATGGAACAAATACCTATAGTTAAAGAATTCGCGGAAGTATTTTCAAGTGAATTATCGGGTCTTCCACCGGATAGGGAGACCGAGTTCGTAATAGATATCGTGCCAGAAGCAGCACCAGTTTCTAGGGCACCGTACCGTATAGCGCCAGTGGAGATGAAGGAATTGATGGTTCAGTTACAAGAACTGTTGGACAAAAAGTGCATTCAACCGATTGTTTTGCCGTGGAGAGCACCGGTACTGTTTGTGAAGAAGAAGGACGGATCGTTAAGACTTTGTATCGACTACCGAGAGTTGAACAAGTTAAAGATAAAAAATAAATACCTATTGCCCAGGATCGATGATCTTTTTGATTAGTTGATGGGATAAAGTATTTATCTAAGATAGATTTGCGAATGGGGTATCATCAGTTGAAGGTTAGGAACGAGGATGTACCTAAGACGGCATTCAGGACTCGTTACGGTCATTACGAGTTTCTGGTGATGTCATTTGGGTTGACTAATGCACCAGCTGCATTTATGGATATGATGAACAGAGTGTTCAAACAGTATTTGGACAAGTTCGTCGTAGTGTTTATCGATGATATTCTAGTATATTCTAAGTCGCCAGAAGATCATGTTGAACACCTAATGTTAGTGTTGGACACACTAAGGAAGGAGAAGTTGTATGAAAAATTCACTTAGTGTGAATTTTGGCTAGAAAGGGTACAGTTTTTGGGTCATATTATCGACCGAGAAGGAATTTCAGTGGATCCAGCGTAGGTTGAAGCAGTGATGAGTTGGGAACAGCCAAAAACGTCGACTGAGGTGCGGAGTTTCCTAGGGTTAGCGGGATACTATCAAAGATTTATCCAAGATTTTTCAAAGATAGCTACTCTGTTGACTAACTTGACATGGAAGATAGTGAAGTATGTATGCATGGAGAAGTGCGAAAATAGTTTTCAAGAACTGAAGAAAAGGCTGAGTGAAGCACCTGTATTGTCTTTACCTGATGATACAGGGACTTTTATAGTTTATAGCGATGCTTCGCATAGAGGACTTGGTTGCGTGCTCATACAGCATGGCAAGGTCATTGCGTATGCATCATGGTAGTTGAAGGATTATGAGAAAGTTTATCCTACTCATGATCAGGAACTGGTCACGGTAGTGTTTGCCTTGAAGATATGGAGGCATTACTTATACGGGGAGAAATGTGAGATATATACGGACCATAAGAGTCTAAAATATATCTTCACGCAGAAGGAGTTGAATATGAGACAAAGGAGATGGTTGGAGTTGATAAAGGATTACGATTGTGAAATCCTGTATCACCTAGGAAAAGCCAATGTAGTGGCGATGCCTTAAGTAGGAAGGGTCGGGAAAAGTTGTCTATGTTAACGGCTCAAACTGAGTTAATAACAGAGATGGCTAGGATGGAGTTGGAGGTGAAGTTACAGAGTAAGTCGGGTCAAACATTGTTTACAATAGAGATTCGATCTACCATTGTAGAGAGAGTCAAGGAGGTACAACTCAAAAATGAGGAGTGTGACCAGATGAAGAAGCGGCTAACCGATGAAAAAGATTTAAAGTATAGTCTTGATAATGAGGGATTATTAAGATTTGAAGGAAGAATTTGGGTTCCGAATGAGACGAAATTAAAGGAGGAAGTGTTACAAGAAACTCATAGTTTGAGGTACTCGATTCATCCTGGTAGTATTAAGATGTATCAAGACCTTCGACAGAGTTTTTGGTGGCCGAACATGAAGAGAGAGATATCAGAATACGTGAGTAGGTGCTTGACTTGTCAAAAAGTTAACGTTGAACATCAGCGACCAAGTGGTCTGTTACAGTCATTGGAGTTTTCGGAGTGGAAGTGGGAGCATATTACGATGGACTTTGTGGAGGGACTTCCAATTACTCAAAAGGGGTATGATGCGATTTGGGTAATAGTGGACCGGTTGATGAAGTCAGTTCACTTTTTACCAATAAGGGTTAAGCATAACTTAGATCAGTTAGCTAAACTTTATGTTAAGGAAGTCATTTCCAACATGGAGTTCCAGTTTTGATAGTGTCAGATCGTGATCCACGATTCACATCAAACTTTTGGAGGAGTCTGCAAGAACAAATGGGAACGCAGCTGAAGTTGAGTATGGTTTATCATTCACAAACTGATGGCCAAAGCGAGAGAACAATTCAGACACTAGAAGATATGTTGAGATCTTGCGTCATGGATTTTAAGGGTAGTTGGGATGATCATCTACCACTAGTGGAGTTTGCGTATAACAACAGTTATCATGCGAGCATAGGCATGCCGCCTTACGAAGCTTTGTACGGATGGAAATGCAGAACACTATTGTGTTGGGATGAAATAGGAGAACGCAGAATGCTAGGACCTGAATTGGTGCAATAGACAACGGATGTAGTCAAGTTGATTCAAATGCGACTGGTAGCAGCTCAAGACAGACAGAAGAAATATGCGGATTCGCATCGAGTGAACCGAGAGTTTGAAGTAGGCTTGTACGTATTTCTAAAGGTATCTCCCTGGAAAGGAAAGATACACTTTAGAAAGAAGGAAAAGTTAAGTCCAAGGTTTATAGGACCATTCGAAATATTAAAAAGGGTAGGAGAGGTAGCTTACATGGTAGCATTACCTCCAAACCTAGAATGAATACACAATGTGTTTCATGTCTCTGTGTTACGTCCTTATAAGCCAGATTATAAACACGTGATAGAATATGAACCTATTCATATTGAGAAGGACTTGACGTATAAAGAAGTGTCTATTCAAATCATTGATAGAAAAGAGCAAGTTCTGAGGAACAAAGTTATACCTTCGGTAAAAGTGATATGGAAGAACCACGATGCCGAAGAAGTAATGTGGGAACTTGAAGAGAAGATAAATAAGAGTTACCCTCAGCTATTTATTTAATATAAGATGAGATTCTGGGGACAGAATTCTTATAAGGGGGGAAGGATGTAACAACCGAGAAATTCGAATTATTTGTAAAATAATTTTATTCGATTAAATAATGAATAAAATTATATTATATGTTATTATTATGTGTTAGTAAGATGAAGGTTGTTCTATAACCGAAATATATCATAATGTCGTAGTATTCTGGCTACGTGAAGGAATTAAAGTGTTTGAATTTCTAAGATGAAAATAAAGGCTTTCCGAGAAATTTTCTGAAAAATACTATTCACTGATTTCTGCTCGGGAATTATTTTTGAACTTCCGAGAAATACGTAATGATAGAATAATAAGGAAGGGTGGATTATTGAATAATAATTCCAGTATGGCTAACGCAGTTTTTCGCCTGCATACTAAATTTGAGAATGTTAAGGAACGTAAGGATTGGAATAAATGATGATCGTATAATAGCGAGTATTATACGAAACAATGAATACGAGTATAATACGAAGTATTATACGAGTAGATATGAAAGGTAGCATATCGTATATGATGAAAGATTATACAAACTAGTATACGTAATGGATACGAGGATTTTACGTTAAACGTTTAAATCCTATTGCATTGGATTTGTAAGATTTGTGTAGGAATGTTGTAAGGCCCAATGAAATGAAATGCAAGCCCAACTTTAGGCCCAAGTTATTTAAACCTAAAGCCCAAACTAAGAATCGGATCCGTGGATCGAATTGACGGGTCAAGGGGTAAAAAACCATGGGGCAACCCATGTGGGCACCATAGGTGACTCATGGCTGGCCATCTTGGTGAGCAAGCAAAGGATATGTGTTGTGATGCCCAAGTTAGGAATAGTAAGGAGGTTATTAAGGAGGTGGAATGGCCTAAGTTACTAAAATACCCTCACCTAGCAATTCCTATAAATAGAGAAGCTTGTTGGTCATTTGCTAGTTCATTTTCAACTAACAACTTAAAGTTTATACATTTGAGAAAGAAAAGAGTAAGAGTTAGATTGTTCATTTTCCAAGAAGAAGAAAGCTTTGATCATCAAAGGTAATAGCCCTTTAGACCATTAATCTTCCATCTCTTCAATATTAGTTTGATAGAGAAGTGTGGATTTGTGAAGCATGTATGATAGGAAGTAATAAGAATGGCTAATCAATGGACTTAAACCTTAATAAGTTATATGTAAGGAAATTATACTTTTATAAGTATTGGACTAAGGAAGAACTTGAAAGAATTTGTCGTATAAATGATTTGATGAAATATGTTTGGTTAGGTTGTTAAATATATGGAATGAATCCATTTTGAACGGTATAAAAATATCAAGTAACGAAGTTATGGCAAAATTTACGAGATTAGACGATAATCGTCGAAATCGTTAAATTCTCGGAATGAAAGTCAAAAGTTAGCATTGAGCTCAGAAACGTTGATTTTCAATGGAGAATAGTCTTAATTGGTATTCTAGAGTTGCGAACTCAGAAATGACCAAATTCTGACTTAGAACGAAGAAACGAGCTTTAAACGTTCACGAACGTTTAACGTTTTTGTAATAATGAACTAATAGGTGAATTTTGAGTTAAAAGATTCGAAAATGAAATATTTTCTAATGAAATCATAGAACATGTAATTTGTGAGCTAACAACTTTTGAACGGGCCAATTCGGACTTATAACGAAGAAGTTATGAACCTAGGAATTTCACAAAAGAAAATTTAACTGTCAAAAATTTCCTGAGGCAGGGCCGGAGCTACAGCGCGGCCCAAGGAGGTAAAGCCGGCGCCGCAGCGCCAGGCCAAAACCCCAACCACTGTAAAGTGGCACCGCAGCGCAGCTTTAGTATAGTAGTTTGGCGCCGCAGCGCCGAGACTGACTAATTAGCCACTGAAGAGTGGCGCCGCAGCATGGCTGATAGAGAAGGGACTCGCGCCGCAGCGCCGAGTCCGGGGCAAAGGTACTGAAGAGTCGTGCAGAATAGTAAAGCATGTAAAGGAAAGGGAAGTAAAGTATAACTTTAATTAAACTTGGAATGACATCCTTAAAGATGATTATGACCTTAATATTACAACTAAATGTTGGCAAATGATTACGTAAATATAGATACAATGTAAGACGATAAATCGTAACAAATGTTAAACAATCTAAAGCATGATTAGATTGAGAAGAAGGGTAAGATATAGTAATTACCTTAATTGATTATATACGACCTAATGTGGTATGCTATGTGATCATGTATTGTAGAATCCTTAAAGACAAAAAGGGAATTTATATTAACGATAGAAGACGCTAAAGGCAAGTGTTCTAACCCTTGTCTATATTCATTCTGGACAAGCTTTGTAATTCATGTACCTTACGCATGACTTGATGTATAATGAAGTCGAAGCCAATTCCTTCGGCTAGACTTAAGGTGTTTTGTGGATTTCCAGTTAATCTATCAAACCATTGTCAAAGTTGTTATCTTTTGCCAAACTATTTTGGTATTGATTTCAAAGAAAGACTGAGTATGCTTAACAAATGTTTTATCGTCAAACGACAGGCACGTGAGGTTGCCAAACTTTAAACGTACATACGTTTAAAAAAGGTAATGTTGTACGACATAGAGTACTATAGGCTGATCACCTAAACGTGTTCGTAAGATATGCCGAACTTACGGACTTACGAACTTAGTGTTGGGTTGTCCTTTTCAAAGAAAGAATGAAATACTCAAGGTCTTGGACCAAATTTATGTTGAATGGATGTTGTTCATTATGAAACATTTTAAAGAAAAGAGAAGTGCTATTTTAAATTATCAATAGTACTTCATAACTATTGTTTCAGTTATTGAAGATATACGATTCGTATGATTCAAGCCTGTTGTTTAAATGAAATTGTCATACTTGCTGAGCTAGTTATGCTCATTCTTGCTTGAACCATATGAATGCAGCTAAGACCGAGCGAAATGAAGGTTCTGGTAAAGATAAAGGGAAGGCCAAGGCAAACTAATAGATTATCTTTGTAATAGAATAGTACAGATGTTGTAATTACTTAATATTATGACAAGTACTCATGTAATGGTTATAAAGAACCTGGGAATGGTAATATTATTTTCGAATATATATAAGACATATTCATTCATTTGAGGCATTTTAATTGAATGTATGTGTGAACTGTAGCACCATGTAGCACCATATATCGGGATAGAAGATACCCGAATTTGGGGGCGTCACAGCTGCGCAGCTGCACCAGCCCTAGGCTTAGCCATGGCACAGCTGCACCGGCCTGGAATCAGAAATCATGCAATTGGACAATCTAATTTTGAACAGTTAGCTTATATGATGCCTACATTGCTAGAAATGATTTACACCCTACTGATATGTGTATATATGTGATGATTAAGTAATAAGATAGTGTTTACCTTATATAATGAAAGTCCATGGATAAAAAGGCCTTAATCTTGAGCATTTTAAATTTGCTTATGAAGTAACTAGGTACTTGATTTCGTGATAAACCTATAAGCTGATTTTGTACCGTATGTGTATACTTGAATCATATCAAGCTTAAGTAACGAATGTGTTAGATAATGGGCATCCTATACTTATAATACATTATAAATAGGATTCAAAAGTGTTGATTTCTTAACGTGGATAAACTATGCTTAAGGCAAATATCCTAAACCCTTGCATTACTTTATTCGACGAATATCGTAAGCAAGTATCTAAACCTTATCTCATCCAATGCAAGTTATCTTACTTACTCATTCAATTGAGTTAGTATGTTTAAACTCTTGTGAAAACTATTATTCATGTTGAACTTGGTATTGTTCTTAAATATTGTGAAAGTGTTTATGCCATTTGATTCGGCTAGACTATATGCATGTTTATAAAACTATCCAAACCAATTGACTGGTGCAAAAATCTTGAAAACTGAGTTGAACAACCCTTATGATAAGGGGAGTGTATATTGTTGGAAGCCCCAACACACGCGTGAATATTACTGTGGTGTTATGCATAACATAGAGTATTGTAGACTGATCATCTATCATACTTAATTCTTTTGGGTTATCAGTTTAATATTGGTAATTCTAGTAGATGTTCAATAATCCTTAGTGACTGCTCAGTATAAATTGTTTTATCCAGTTGAATACGTTGATAGCCTTTGAATTCATATATATATATATATATATATATATATATATATATATATATATATATATATATATATATATATATATGTTGATCTATATTGAACTAACATTTTATATTCCAAAGATTTGATTTGAGAATTGTTGATACTCATTGTTCATGATATTATTCTAAGACTCTGAACTATCTTGGAGACTATACCTTGATATTTCAAACTCGTGATATAATACTTATTACCCTTGTTATATATTAGTTGCTGGGCAATTTGTGCTCATTCTTGCTTAACAGGGAAGTGTCTCTGGGAAAGACTAGGGCAAGGGCAAGGCTACCGAGTAGCTTGTTCCTTTATGTTTAAAAATTGTTATGTTGTATTAAGACTGTCTTCAGACTATGTTTAAGCTTAAGTAAGATTATGTAATAAGTCTTTATTCGATATTATTATGTAATCTATTAAGTACTGTAGGTTGCGAGATTTGGGGGAATAATTATAATAAATCATTGTATATTATTCTAGATTAGATCTTCCGCGGTGAATGTGTAATTTTAGTTGTTATTGTATTACCATGAGCACGTGATGAACTGAATTTGAGTGACTAACTGGCGGTCCGAATTTGGGGGCGTCACAAGCTCTACCTCCAAAATTGAAATATGTTCACAATATTTTTCATGTGTCGGTGTTACGACCGTATAAACCCGACTACAAACATGTGATCGAGTACGAACTGTTACAATTAGATAAAGATTTGCTTTATGAGGAGATTCCTATCCAGATAGTTGACAGGAAAGAACAAGTGCTCAGAAATAAAGTAATACCTTCTGTGAATGTGATATGGAGAAACCACAGTGCCGAGGAAGCTACGCGGAAACTCGAAGACAAAATGAAGAAGAGTTATCCTGAGTTATTTTTTTGATATGTGTCTTCGATTCTAGGGACATAATCCTTGTAAGGAGAGAAGAATGTGACGAACGAATTGTTTGAGGTGTGACTCTGGGGACAGAATCCTTGTAAGGAGGGAAGGATGTAACAATCCAGAATTTATAATTGTAATTTCAAATATTTATTGAATTAAATAAATATTTTAGTTAATGTGTTTATTTTTAAATAAATATTTGTTTAATTTGATTATTTATTAGTTAAATAAATAATTCATGAGTTATGGGGAATTGACTTGATTAAGTGTAATTTGCTAATTAAGTTAATATTCAGTAATTTGGTATTTTAAAGTTAATTAAAATAAAAGAGTGATGAATTAATTATTATGTGGTAATATTCTAATTTAATTTAATAATTAAATTAGAGAGTTGATAAGGATTAAATGAATTGTTATAATGTTGTTTTAATTTAATTTAATAATGAAAGTAATGTACTAATTTATTAAATAAAATTAAAAAAAAATTATAATTTTGTGACAATGTGATTATGCGGCAAACTGATTTAATAAGTTGTTATTAGTTTTAATTTAATTAAATTTGAATATGGAAATTTAATTAAATAAAGTGTGACAATTAAACTATATAATAAATGAGTTATTAAAATAAATTAAAAGAGTTTTAATTTAGTTTTGTCAAACAATGCTTAAGGATTTTAATTCTTTAATTTTAAATGGGTTTTACCAAACAAAGCTTAGGGCTTGTTAATCCTTATTTTTAATTTCGTTTTGCCAAACAAGCCCTAGTGGCTTTTGAATTTAAAATAAACATAACTGATATATTAAGTATTGTTATTATTATACGTTAGTTTTTTTTTATTTTGTGTCTGTTTCTTTTTACGTTAAGTTATACTAGTTAAGCCTAAAGCTAAGAGAGAAAAGAAAGAACAGAGAAGCGAAAACACAGAGACAAAAGAGAGAAAGGAGAGAAGGAAGAAGAGAAGAGTTTTTGTGAGTTTGAGAGAATCAAAGGAGGTTGCTATCATCTGTGTTGCTCAAACAAGAAATTTGAGGTAGTAATTTAACCCTTTTGTTCTTAGTTCTTGAGTTTTTGAGTTTTCATAAAAAAAATCTGTAAATTAGTTTTGAGTATGATTGTTGAAAACATGGTGTTATATGTGTTAATGGGTGTTGATAACATGTTTTATATCATGTATTCATGATGTAGAGTAATCAAATTCGTAGAAAGATGTTTAGTATTGAAGAACTTTAATTATAGTGGTATATATATATATATATATATATATATATATATATATATATATGATACGGCTTATTTTAGAATTAAAATTGATGTTCAATTCATGTGTTAAACTATAAATTGTTTGTTGATTGTGAAAATATATGAAGAAACGAAAATAATATGATTTAAACAGATTGTTTTGGTTGTAAAACGAATTCACAATAAATTGTTTCACTAAGAATGTCTAAAAGTGAAGAAATAGTAAAAAACAATGAATTTAAAGGTTGTAATTTTTATGTTTATATTGTTTATATGGTTAGAAACATGTTAGAAACATTAGTTTATGTTTCTGTGAACTTATTACAACTTGGGTAAGTTGGAATGGTTGTTAGAAAGGAGCTTTTAGGCCTAATTTGCATTTCTGTTGTGTTCGTTCGCAAATTGCAGAAGCTAATACTAGGTACCCCCACCCCGGCGGGCATACCAGTACATTTCTGTGCCGCACTGGCAGGCATTTATAGCTCAAAACTCCAGCCCCAGCGGGGGGTAGGCAGACTTACAAATGTTAGAGAAAATTTGACCGGGCATATTTTATTAAAATGGGCATAACGTTTTCATACGAACTCCGATTAATGCGATTCAAGATGATCCGAAACGAGGACGAATAGACCTACAACTTTTGTTCTTTAAGTGTTTTAATTTGATGTTGTTAGTAGGGGTCAAAATGACCATCTTTAGGACTATTGTGCACTCAGAGGCAATCGGAGGGCGTCGGGATGCACGTATGCAAGTGCAGTCCTTTATGTGTTAGTATAACCTAATATAAAGAGTATGATAACATGTTGAACATGTAATAGGATGTTATATCAGGTTGTTAATGTGTATATGGTGCAATGGCATGATAATTTGATTAGTTGTAATAGAGCTAAAATGTGATGCTCATGAAAAGATGTGATGTTGTTTAAACTTAAATAAGTTAACGAGCCATACTAAAAGGTTGAAGTAAACTCATGAAATTAATATTAGTATAAATAATGAGTGTTGTCAATACATATGGTATGTGTAGGACTTGTGGTGAACGTGAGTAGTGATCGTTTAACCTACGCACGAGGCAAGTTTTCTTTACCCTATCGTGTTTACAATTAACCAAGTTTTCGAACTCTAATCTCTATTTGAGTTTATCCTACCTTACTTATTTCATGCAAGTTTGTTATCTTATCTTTTTTATGAATTACATAAGTTCTTGAATTCTATTGAGCAAAGTTCTTAATTTTGTTTCCTTATTGGAAAATGTAACCTTAGCTTATCATTGTTGTTCAAGAAAGGTTCATTATCTCTTTAATACTCTAAAAGTTATTCTTAAAGCATGACTTGACGTATCATACTATTCATTTATAGTTCATAATTACTCTATAGCATGTCGTTATTAAACCCTCGCATTGTCATTAAACTTTTGATTCAACTAATCCTTAGTTGATGTTCGTTGAACTCTAAATTACCTTTGAAACTTATCCAAACCAAACTTATTTTGGTGCGGACTTGTATTTTAAAACTGAGATGAACAACCCTATTATAGGGAATTATTTATGCGGAAGCGTTTAGATGTTTATGCACAATACACGGTACGAATGGCTGATCACCCTAAGTACGAGGAGTCCCTACAGTCTAATGATTATTTAGGTTTAAGTTGAAAGAAATACTTATAACCTTGGACATAATTCATGGTCTCGTGACCCTCAGATAATTTCCAGTATCAGTTATTGATTATCGATGTTAAGATATGTTATTCAATTCAAATGAGTTTATGCATTGCCAATTATTGTATTCTTTCAAGTGAGCATTTGTTTGCTCACTCTTGCATATATATAACCATTGCAGCTAAAGTTGAGAAGGTTGATGAGCCAACCACTAGCAAAGGGAAAGGAAAGATGAACAAGTGTTGAAGACTTGTAAATCTATTGACATTTATGTTTTCAGACTTGGTTTAATTATGTGATGTAATTATTATTTTTCACATTTGATGAATGTTTTAAGCTTAGATAACCTGGGATTTGTTGGTTTAAGTTTTGTAACCCTTTAATTGGAAGACTTATTGTTTAAATTTTATTATATTTAGGTAGTTAGAAATGAATGATTGTACAGTGAACACCAAATCATGTACGAATGAAGTACCCAGATTTAGGGGTGTCACACTCTCTGAGAATTATTTACTTAGTTTCCAGTTTGAATGTGCTCTGCTACTGCTTCCAGAGCTGTGAGGTCTTTAATCTTTCCCGACTTCAACCCCATCTCAACCATTTCTCCATATTTAATCATCTTTGAGAATGGCTTTCCTATCCTAGCTAAGACTCTTTCATAATATGGAGCTTCTTGTATATCAATAAATGGCATAACCATTTCATTCTATGTCATGGGAAGAATGACTTGTCCCGCCTTTCGTCTCCATCTTTGTGTATAATCCCGAAAAGACTCGGCATTTTGCTTTTTAACTTTTGTCACTTGATATCTATCTGGCGCCATTTATGCCTGAAAACTGTATTGATTTAGGAAGGCATGTGCTAACTCTTCCTATCTATGAATTTTGTCATTGTCCAGTCTGGCGTACCATGCTCTGGCTACTCCAGTCAGGCTTTTTTGAAACAACTACATTCTCAGCTTTTTATCCTCTACATAGGATCCAAGCTCTCCAATGTATACTTTTAAGTGGGTATAGGGATCTCCCAATCCGTTATATTTTTCAAACTCTGGGACTTGGAATTTATCAGGATAACGAGCCCCTGGAAAGATACATAGATCTCAATAATTGACACTCCCATATGCTCTAACCCCTTTGATTGACCGGATGATTTCTTCCATTTGTTGGACTTTCTTTCTAATGTCCCCAGTTTCTTTGTCATTTTTAAGATTGATGATTTTAGGGTTTTTGTTAGTTTTTTCATGGGACTGAGGTTCAAATATTTGTGCTTCTATCTTTCTATCAGTATTTTGACTGCCTCCTTATGCAAAGGACTCTGGTTGAGTGGGTATATGCTGACCGTGAGCATTTTTATTCTGTTCTTTCAGGAAAATAGCCAACTCGGCTATTTAATTTTTGAGACCCTCAAACTCCTCTCGAGATACCGAGGCAGATTTAGATGGGGCACCTGTAGCCATTTCTGAAGATAGGCTTTGTACCTTTTTAAACTTCGATCTAGTAATGGAACTAATCTTTCCCTACAAACAAAAGCTATGTAGTTTAGTCATGATAAAACTAAGAAGGATATGCATGATATGCAATGTCTAAGTTTTAAGGTTTTTTAATATTTTCACGCAAAACAAATGTCAGTTGTTTTGATGATAGGATAATATGACAGGGTTTGATATTTGACAAGGAATTTAAGATTTAACAGGAATTGATATTTAATATTTGACATGGAATTGAATTTGACATTTGATATAGAATTGACATTTGACATGAATTGAAAGGAAAGGCATGAAGAGACTTTCTTTCGCGTTTGGTTTATCAGAGGCTGACCTATCTTAGGTTACTTTCATGGGCTTTTCAGCATGAAGGTTCCTATATCATCGCAATCTACTAGATGGGAAGTTAATCCGATCTTTCACTTGGAGCGGATCTGAGTGGTGCTTTTCCTGAGCCTCGCGGGATTAGTCTCCTCTTGAGTCCAATAATCAGTCATCGACGGGATTTGCCTCCTAATGGAGGGACCACACAACATACATTCATCGCGTCTCACCGTTTATGCATGATGACATTGTGCGAAGCACTAACATAAAGCGTTGTAAATAAAGCATTCATTCACATCCATTTATTGTAAAGACAACATTCACACATATGCAGATAAAAGGGAATTGAAAAGAATAAAATGCGGCTTAAGCCCTCTACTGTCCCCAGCAGAGTCGCCATATGTCGACACTGGGAGGAATTTTCCTATTTTGGTTTATGTGTTCTATATTTAATTTGATCTTGCTTAAAGGATGAGATTTTGGAAAGACCGACATACAATGTAGACGATTTTGAAAAGTTTAATTTCAATGATTGGGCCGAATTAGACAGAGCCACCAGTTGATATAAATTTGAATGGAACTATCAACTCATCCAAATTTTGAAAGATTTTTGCAATATGGCCCAATATGTGACTCTATTTAATTGGTCTGGAACTCAAGATTCATGGAGTTCGGGGGCTTGCTTAAGTGAGGGGAAGGTGTTAGGCACCCCCCGACTTCCGTGAAACACGGTTATCGCTACTTTTCATTCCCTATGCATTGTGTTTGTGTTTGTGTGTGTGTTTAAAAGCTTTGGATTGAAAAGACGTTTTGTGTTTTATTTGAAAGTAGTGTTATGCCTCTTTTGCACCTATATAAAAAGGGTTTGATTTATTAAAAAGTTTATTTTTAACAGGTAATGAAAGTGAAGTTTTGAAAAGATATTTTCAAACCCTTTTGCTCGCATAAGAATTGAGGTCTTTGATACCTCTATTTTATTCCATATTCAGCTTGATTTGATTTTATTTAATATGCAAAACATCTTTGATAGTATATATAAATATATCTATAAGCGTCGGACTTCTTATGGGCATGAAAACCATAGAAGTAAGCTCGCACACCACATATATGATTTTCACTATTTTAGAGCCTTAAATCCGGATAACCGTTTTAAGGCCCTGCAGTTACATGTACACTGGACTGCAAGTTGGCTGTATAACTTAAACAAGTCCATCATGGGAACTGAATCTAGATCCATTGATTGAATCATTGACCATGTGGTTCCTAGGCTCACATGATATCATTTAACAGCTTGCACAATGCATATATTGAAACAAAATGCATGTCTACTCCTAGACGTGACAAAACAAAGGATTCATCAGTTAAATCCTTGCATGCGCATAGCTGAAGCTTCTAGCGTCCTCTAGATACAGATCTAGGGCCGCGTAGTTGCTGAATATAGATATGAGCCATTCTAGTTTTCAGTTTCAAGTTTTATAACTTTTAAACCGATTAAAAGCTAGATCTAGTAGAGATCTAGTCATTAAAACACAAATAATTGACTATTTACATGAAAATGAACGGTTAAAAATCGAGATCTATGCCATATAGAGACAGATCTACATATATATAGTACTTATATATATAGCATAAAGCAAGAAAAAAAAGTAGATCTGAAGAGATCTTACGATATTGCACGAGAATGACTATCGAACGGCTTTGGTGCTTCAGAACTCAGTTTCTACTAGTTAAAATTTGATATGTTGCTATATATATGTATAAGAGTGTTTTTATAAGAAATTTACAAAGATTGAACGGAAGAGAAATTGCCTCTCTCTCAAATGGCTGAATTTTTCTCTCTTGGACCCTTTCTCTCTCCCTCCAAAATTATTTTTATAGCTCATGGGGGCTGATATATATAGCCCAATCAGCCGTAGGTGTACCTGCGGCTGAGCCTGGTGGGTCCCATCATCTCTAAGTATGTTCACCTCGATCGACGCACAATTTACTTGAAACCTTCATAACTTGCAATCCAGGAATCCTATGAAGATGTGCCATAACATTTCAGAAATATCTTTCCGAGAGGTACGCAATGACATAGGGCTTGCCCTTTTTCTAATTCGAGAAGATGGGTCCATGACCAAACTGGCATATTCAGGTTATCGCAGGAAGTCCGTTAAGCTATTTTTTGCATAATTTGTGCTCGGAAGTGCTGCAATGGCTCTTTTTGACCCTATCTGAAGCTCAACTGTGGTTTTTGATGTTATATTGTCAAAATGACCTTTTTTCCCTCTTAGGGTTGTCTCGAGGGTTGATGGGGCTTTTGGCTATCTCTCGGGGTTGTCTCCGAGGTTTGATTGCAGTCGATTCTCTTCTTCCTCAAGGTTGTCTCCGAAGTTGATTTGATATCCCCCAGGGATGTTTTTGGGGTTTGATTTGATATAGTTTCTCTGGGATTATCTCCAGAATAACCATTTGTGATCCTCCAAGGTTGTCTCTGGAGTGGGAAAAGACATTTTTGCCCTTCCTACTGGTTAGTAACAGGAAAACAAAATTTTGAGTGTCTACAAATATAACATGGAACAAATGAACAAGCAAATCCATGTAAGTGCAATAAACGAGCAAAAAATAGTAGTAATAGCGCAGTTGTGCTTGATCTAGCGCAACAACGCTAAGAAAGAGCGTAACTGAGCTAGATCAAGCACAACAGCACTGGCTCGGGGAAACACCCAGCAGTTCAACATGTAATCCTAATCTGATTCAAATTACAAAGTGACTTTCTCTGAATCTAATTTGAATACTTCTTCACTCCTACAAATTCCATCCTACCTCTAATTTAAACTTCCAGATCTATAAATTCACGTTCAAAGTTATCAGCATTCATCTATTGCTAAGGGAAACGAACAAAGCTTAATAGCTAGAAGTTCTAGTTGAATAATCCCATAGTCTTGAACCAATATGTCGAGCAAACGTCAAATAGTTGATAAGTCTACATCTCAAGCTTTAAAATCATATGACAAGCATACATTCGTCAACAAATCTACTTTAGATCGATACTATTCGTTCTTAGATGGTAAAGTATTAATTCCCGAACAGGATATCTGTAACACCTCAGTCCCACATTGAAAGATATGGGAAATATTTGTCTGTGTATAAAAAATTAAGTTGCTACCAATAGTACCTTCAAGCCATGACCTTTTGGGTGAGCCTGTGATGGGCTAAAATGACCCAAGAAGATACTATTGGGTCAGTGGTTTAAGGTCTTATTTGGATGGATTTGATTTGATTCGGACTTGGGATTTGACCTGAGATTTATTTTGGACTCGGGATTTGACCTGGGTTATTTCATATGGTATCAAAGCCGAGTCTCGAAAGCTCAGGCCGGGTCATCCGATCGGGTTACCGGAGGTGGGGACACGAAGCTAGTCAGTATTATCCCATAATGGCTAGAGAGGTAAAGATATGTGGACTCTATGTGTGATCGGTTCTTACGGGGACGTCAGAAATTTAAGTGGGAGAGTTTATAATACCCCAGTCCCACATTGAAAGATATGGGAAATATTTGTCTGTGTATAAGAAATTAAGTTGCTACCAATAGTACCTTCAAGTCATGACCTTTTGGGTGAGCCTGTGCTGGGCTAAGATGACCTAAGAAAATACTATTAGGTTAGTGGTTTAAGCCCTTATTTGGATGGATTTGATTCGATTTAGACTTGAGATTTGACACGAGATTTGTTCCGAATTAGGAGTTTGACCCGGGTTATTTCAGTATCAAACCACATGAGACTAAAGACAGAGGTATAGCGGATATGATCAAGGAACGGGGATGGGAGAACTTCACCCAATAGTCGGGAGCCGCAGTGGTGACTATTGTTAAGGAATTTTATGCAAACGCTAAGGAGACTGAAGATCAAGTTATACAAGTGTGGGGCAAGCCTGTGTCATATGATAAAGTAACTAGCAATGCCTATTATTGCATCAGAGACATGGAGGATGAGGATAAGTTCACTGAATATGGGATGACGATTCTCACTGGAATCTAGTGTGCAAGTCCTTGTGTAGGCCGGGGGCAATTAGAACGCTCAAAGGAAACGAGACTTTACACTTCTCCCTTCGCAAGTTGAGAAGATATGGCACGACTTGGTATTCTTTCATATGTGCTAAGCTTTTGCCAACTATACAAGTTAGTGAAGTAAAAAAAGATAGGGCGGCGTTACTTTATGCCATAGTCATGGATAAAACCATAGATGTGGGGCAAGTTATACACGTCTCCATTCAACGTGCCATATGTACATGGGAGTTCGGATGATGATTTTTTGCACCCATCGCTAATGTGTGGATTGTGTAAGGAAGTTAAAGTCATATGGTCCAAAGATGAGATTCTTCAAATTCTGAGGGACATAATTGATAGCCATATGACGAGTCGTTTCAAGATATGGGATGGTGGTGTTTCCCACTCTCGAGAGGTTGGATTCCTTATGGGGACTACTTCACGTGATAATACTTTATCGAAGTCTTCTATGGACCTGTTGGTTGTAGAGATACGTGAACTTCACAAAGAATCTAAGGAGCTTGACAAGGAAAATCAGCGGTAGTCTAAGCGAGTTGATCAATAGTGCATCGAGTGGACTCTTTTCTCGAATAATGCAACACTCGTTCAAATGTTCGTGAATTATGGATTCAGTTCAGGTGTGGGTTCAGTACAGTTTCCAACTGCTCATGTATTCTCTTAGTTAACCGATGATCAAGCGGGCGACATGGATGCTGATAACCAAAAATAGATAATTTTTGGGAAGTTCTCGATATTTCAATTCTTTCTATGATTACATTAAGGACAATGTTTACTTTAAGTTTGGGGGTGTGGTACTTGTGTTTATTTGTTAATTATCGTGTTAGTTAGTTAGTTTGCATGTTAGTTATAATTTGAGTAATGAATTAATTTCTTGATGACGACCAATTATTATAATTTGAAAAAAACAAATCTCTTGAAACTTGAGGGGCATGTAAGTTTATATTTTGGCTTATTAGTTGGTTTTACATTATTTGTGATCCTGTACATTTTAAAGCACTTATATTCATTGGTTCAGCTAGTTGGGACTGAGAAAAAGTGTTATTAGTTAAGTGTTTGTGGGAGATAGTATTGATACTCTAGAAAACTCAGTTGAATATCATTTGAAGTGAAAGTAGACATTAAAATAAGTTTGAGGGGTCTAGGATTTTTAATAAAAAAGAAGGAGAATATATACTTTCCCAAGTTGTTAAAACAAGATGGAGCGTAAAACGCACTCGTTCAATACGTAGTGAGATGAAGCATAAAATGCACTCACTATAATGAAGAAAACATAAGATACTTGAAAAGGGGTACAATACTTATGAATAATAAGCTAAATGAGCTTAATCGTTGAATGATCCTTTTGATTCCCCGATTTATTTATGCCTTCTTAGTGGAGGATGATGTGAAATTTAGATGTATAGAGTTGATATGAGTATCTTCTATAGAACATTCGATTAGCTACACTTACTTAAGTTTTGACCAGTTTGAATGGAATGGATACACATACACATAAATGGGGTCGTTAATAATTGTGGAACTGATGAAATAGTTGAAATATTAGATGTTGCATGTTTTAAAATTTTTCTTGAGTTCTTAAAGGGAAATTTTTTTTAGGCCAATATTCTAGTCATATTGATTTAGTGCTTGTGTTAGTACTTAGTTAGGAATATTTATTGTTCTTTATATTTTGCTTGAGGACAAACAAATGTTCAAGTTTGGGGGTATTTGATAAATGAGTTTTATACCTACGAATTAGGTATTCTACGCTTGATAGTTTTGTAAGGTCTTAAGTATTGTTAGTTTATTTTTACGCATTTTAGTTTTTTTATGTAGGAATAGAAATTAACTTGAAATGGAGATTAAGTGTTGAATGATGGAATCTCAATTATAGTTATGCAGCGTTTGATGTTGGTGTGTATCAAGTGTTAGCATCGGTGAAGTAGCTAAGCACGACGTTGACAAAGCAAGTCAAATTGGTATGTAGTGAAGGAAAGGAAGGAAGTTAACAAAAGCTCGAGCGCAACTGCACCATCAACTAGTGCAACAATGCTATAAGGCTAGCACAACTGCGTTGGTTCAGGTAAACTTGTGGGTTATGCGAATTATACTTTGATTTGGAACTATGTTATGCATAAGTTAACTATGATTAACCTAGGTTTTGCAAGGAGGACTCCTACATATGAGGGTGGTTGATCATAAAAGGGGTAATTATTATTATTCAGTAGAACTTAATTTCCAAATTTTTCCTGAGATCGTGGAAAAGAGCACGCGAAGAAGAACAAAGATTGAAGGCCAAACGTGAAGATTAAAAGTTGTTCCACGTATTTTATTCTCTATCTCTTTCTCTTTAATTTTTGTAATTCAAGGATGCTTAGTAATTTAATGATGATGTTTTCTTTTAGCGTTATGAACTAATTTCCTTCTTAAGATTACAATGGAAATTAACGTAAATTGAATTACTCTCGTTTAATTGTTATTAATCATATACAAGTTGTTTATCATATTTCATATTATATGATATAATTGTTTTGCCAACAATTAACCTGATATTCTAGATGATATTGGAAAATAAAATCTAAGGTTAGATCTGAATACAATAACGTGTGATTTTGATTTTTCTATGATTTGAATAATTGAAGTTGTGTATAGGAAAACCACGTGTAACTTTAATTGAGAATTAATGCTTAATGAATTTGTTCTTCATTACTTCACGTAAGAATATAGTGGAATAATTAGGATAAATATTTTTTCTAATCATCGAAAGAGATTTGATAAATAACTTTAATTCTTTGCTTAACAACTTGATATGATTAATTAAATTAAAAGAGAGTAAGGAGATTTAGGTGAAGCATTAGAGGAAATTGTAATCTCAGTCATTAAATTTGAAATTAATCTATGTTAAATAACCAGTGTAAGTCTTAGTTAATAATTCATATTCTTCCATTCATTGTTTAAATAAAGTCGAGTTGATATAAAATTAGTAGTTGATTAATATTATTAAATTATCCCTCGCGAAAACGATAATCTATTTATCACTTTATTACTTTATTACTTGTTAATAACGTATATACTTATGTGTAAATTGTCAATACCATCTTTGGATAACATTGTGAAGGAAGTATTGGAGGAAGTATTTAACTACTTTAATTATTAGACAAATAAGATGTGTTAATTTAAAACAAAATTGATTTCTAAGACAAAAGGTCAAATTTTTTATTTTTGTATTATTTATGGTTCGTGAAGACTAAATAGCATATTTGACCCTCCTATTTATCATGTTTTTATTAAACTGTAATTTTTTTAGCACATCTGTTCCTCAATGATACATTAGTTGTGCAAAAGTGTTCCTTTTCTATTTTTGGTCAATTTCCGTTAGTCAAACAAAATGTTTTCCGTTAGTTAAATGTTTCTTTTGGTCAAATGTTTCCCAAATTTTTATCATTTTCATTTAACTTGATATGATTAATTAAATTATGAACTTGTGCAATAAATAACATAAATATTAAAAATAACAAATATTCATTTTATCAAGAAAATAAATTCATACACTTCTTACTAATTAAATTTCTCAAATATTAAATTTTTCGTAATATATATTAAAACATAATTTTTTCTAATTTAAAAGTAAAATTTTAATGCCCATAAAGAGTGCAAATTAACACAACAAAATTATATTTTTTCCAAATATTAAAATTAATGTAAAACAAACTTAGAGAAATACTTGTTACAAAACGAATCATATAATTCATTTATTAAAGTATTAAAAATTATGTTATAATTCTATATTACTTTTTGATTTGATGTTTTTATTTGTTTTCTTATAGTAATGTTGATTTTGCATTTTCTTTTGGGTTATGTGAATACAGAGTAATACAAATCTTGTGGGAGTTGATGGTACTGGCTGCACCCATCACACGCACATGCGTAAACATCAAATCAAAAAATAATTAACATAATTTTTAATACTTTTTTATATGAATTATAAGATTCGTTACGTAACAATTTAAAAAGAATTACGTAAATTTTAATATTTAGAAAAAAATATAAATTTTTTGTGTTAATTTACACCTTTTATAAGTATTAAAATTTTATTTTTACATTAGAAAAAATTATGTTTGAATGTATATTACGAAAATTTTAATATTGAGAAATTTAATTAGCAAAAAGTGTACGAATTTATTCTTTTGATAAAATGAATATTTGTTATTTTTTGACATTTATGTTATTTATTACATAAGTTCATAATTTAATTAATTATATCAAATTAAATGAAAGTGATAAAAGTTTGGGAAAACATTTGACTATAGGAAAACATCTTGTTTGACTAACGAAAATTGACCAAAAATAGTGGAGGAAAACTTTTGCATAATTAATGTATTATTGAGGAATAGTTGTGTTAAAAAAAAGTTGGCAAAAAGCACTTTTTCACCTGTGGCTGTAGTGTTTTAAACAATTAGCTACTATGTAAGACCCCAATTTTTATAAATAAAGATGAATTTTCTATAAATATCATTTTTGAATATTATGGAGTTAATTTGATATAATGTTATAGTTGTGGGTAATATTTATAAATTTTACAAAGTAAGCAAGTTGTTATAAAATATTCGTTTGGTCGGAGAATATTCTTTTTGTCGGGGAATATTCGTACGACGGCACAATCATTGGTGGACCCCACAACGGAATTATTGTCGGATTGAGAAAACGACAGAATTATCTTTCTATAAAAATAACGGCTGAGGTGTTACCGTTAAAACCGTTAAAACTGTTGAACTACTCGGTAGTAAAAGTACAGTAATACGCGTGGTTGCATAGTAGCACACGGTATTGATTATTGATGCTTACGTGAGAAGTCACTCAGCTATACTCAATTATTGCTACAGTAATTGCTGCATCATATCTCTTAAATTATTGTCATAGTATCATCTGTATAATATGTTATATTATTGAGACGTTGTGGTAAGTTTGGTTATTTTATGGGGGGCCATATGTCATCATCTAAGAGTCTCTTCGTCAATAGTAATTACCGTCGTCAATAGTATTTACCTTAGTCAATAGTAATTACCTTCGTCAATAGTATTTACCTTGGTCAATAGTATTTACCTTGGTCAATAGTAATTACCTTCGTCAATAGTATTTACCTTGGTCAATAGTAATTACTTTCGTCAATAGTAGTTGTCCCTTCAATATTACCAAGAGTCATTTGACCCTTCGTTAAGACCAAGAGTCATTTGACCCTTCGTTAGGACCAAGAGCCACCCTCAGTTTTTCTATAAATAGAGGCCTAGGGCTTCATTATTTTTCACGAATTCATTCAAGCCATAGAGAGAGAAAGTATAGAGAGAATAAGAGAGAGAGAATAAAAGTATTCTGCTACATCACTTTTCCAATATCCAGTTCTTTTAAGGTAGGGAATATTATTTCTTTTATATTCATGAAGAGAACTTCTGTTATTCCATTTGTTATTATTCTGTTGGAATAACCAGTATACGCGGTCTACCCTATACTTGGTGACATTCTTCTATTATTCTGTTGGAATATCCTGTCTGTGTGTTTTACACCGGACCTGGTTCCATTATTTATTATTCTGTCGGAATATCCTGTCTGTGCGTTTACGCCGGACCTGGTTCCGTTTATTATTCTGTTGGAACATCCTGTCTGTGTGTTTTACACCGGACCTGGTTCCGTTTATTATTCTGTTGGAACATCCTGTCTGTGTGTTTTACACCGGACCTGGTTCCGTTTTATTATTATTCTGTTGGAATATCCTGTCTGTGTGTTTTACACCGGACCTGGTTCCGTTTATTATTCTGTTGGAACATCCTGTCTGTGTGTTTTACACCGGACCTGGTTCCGTTTTATTATTATTCTGTTGGAATATCCTGTCTGTGTGTTTTACACCGGACCTGGTTCCATTATTTATTATTCTGTCGGAATATCCTGTCTGTGCGTTTACGCCGGACCTGGTTCCATTATTTATTATTCTATTGGAATAACCTGTCTGTGCGGTCTATCGCATGCATGGTGATTTCTTTTGTTATTCCATTCTTTATTGTACTCAGTTGGTTAAGTTTTGACTTCTATACTCCATGAAATTTGTGGAATATCCTTGATAGTTGCGTTTCATCCAGTATCTTTTCAAGAAAATATTCTTCTAAACATTCTTGAATTTTACTCCACAATGCAGTATCATGTTGACAATTTGGACGTTGTTAATTCCTGGATAAATTAATTCTTGAACTTGTTTTATTGAATTCTTATATCATTGTCATCATCCTCATGTTTATAAAATGTTGAAAGTCATCTGTGGCCTGTATTGCATAGATGGACTTGGTATGATTATGACCAGGGATTATTCGGTATAATCATGACCGTAATGTTACAAATGATGTGGTAAAAGTCCTCATTGGCCCGTAGTGCATTGATGGACAGTTGTTGGCATGATCATGACCATTAATGAATACACGAATATCCTTGGCCGTAGTGCAGGGGTGATTCGATGATGTGGATTATTTTATTAAGCTGAGTCTCAGCGATTACAGTGTTGAAAAACTTTTTAAATCATAAAAGATAGTAGAGTTTATTTTCTACTTGACTCTTTTAATGGATTGCTTGTTCCGCTACAGTTAAACTTGATGTCTATTATATTTTATCAGTTTAACATTGTTGAAGGCTAATGATAATTTATTCTGCATTATCTTAGTCATAATATTTCTTACTGGGCTAGTTGAGCTCACCCTTTCTTTCACTGTTCTCTTCAGGAAATGAGAACGTAGCTGGGACAAGTCGGGGTACGGAGTGATGGTCCGAATGATAGTATTAGTTAGTAGTCCTCACTATTCTATGTAATGGTGTGTTAATAAATGTAATGAGGACTCCTTTTGAGTATGAATACTCTCTAGAAGATAATATTTGTATTCAAACTCACAGTTTATGTTTTGTCGTATTGTACACGACAGATGTATTAATCAGTTGTATTTGTATTCTGTACTATGTATCTGACGACCCAAGATGGGTGATGTATACCTAATTTTGGGGGCGTCACAGTTGGTATCAGAGCTTAGGGATATGATCCCTGGCTAAGATGTGAGAATAGAACTAGGAGGGGAGAGACGGGGAATTCCTTCGCTAGTATGACATACCTAAGTTTATTTGCATGGTATTTAATTGGTCGGTCATAATATAAGGATAATATATGACATATCAATTAATTTTTATTTTGTGGCAGTATCTGAAAATGGCATCTGAGAATGTTGAGAATAGCAATGGAGCACAGACGACTGTTGATTCACCACATATCAATAATCAGGATAATGTGCATCAGGAAGGTGTCAATCCTCATGCAAACAACAACACTGACCAAATGATGAATGATCAAATGTTCAGAGGCTTTATGCAATTCATGCAACAACAGGTGAAAGCGGCTCCTGTCCACAACGTAGGTGGAAATACTGGAAACTCTCAGGCGGTCACCGCTAAACAGTTTAAGGAGCTGGGACCACCGGAGTTTAAGGGAGAACCCAAACCACTTGTAGCTGAAACATGGATAAAGCAGATCACCAAGATATTTGATGTCTTGGGTTGCTCCGAGGAGCAAAAGGTTCCCTTTGCCGCCTTTATGTTGCGAGGAGAGGCAGATTACTGGTGGGAATCGATAAAGCGTACTCAACCTGCCGCACTGAAGATGTCCTGGGAGAAGTTCCAAGAGCTGTTTAACGACAAATACTTTCCCGAGAGTATTCGTCACATGAAGGAGGTGGAGTTCATCAAATTGGAGCAGAATAATATGACCGTGTCGCAGTACGAGGCAAAATTTGCGGAGTTATCCCGGTTTGCGTCCCACCTGGTGGATAATGAAGAAAGAATGACGCGGATGTTTTTAAGAGGTTTGAAGCCGGAGATACGTCAACATCTTGTTTCTCATAAACTGTGTTTGTATTCAGATGTTGTAAATAGGGCTCAGTTGGTGGAGCGCGATAACGAGACAACGCAACCAAAAGAGAGCAGCCGGCAAAATGATAATACCAGTGAGAGCAGTCATCGAAGCGGTGACAACAAGCGTGGAGGGAATCAACAGGCCAGAAATGGTAACCACTTCGGTGGTAATCAGGGCCAAAACAATAAGAATGGACATTTCAAGAAGAGGAGATTCAACAATGATGGAAAGACGTCAGCACCAGCACCTGTCGTTAAGGAAGGAGAACGACCACCTATCATATGTTTCAAATGCGGAGGGGAGGGGCACATCAGTCCAAACTGCGCGATGCCGTCCAAAGCATGTTATAATTGTGGAAGAGAAGGTCATTTAGCCCGATTTTGTCGTTTACCGAAGACAAATTCAGCTAGGATGGAGGCACCAAAAGCCGTCCCAGAAAAGTCAAAACCGGTTGTGCAAGGGAGAGCGTTTGTTGTGAACTCCCAGAGAGCAAGGAACCCGAATGAGGTCATCACGGGTAAGCTTATTATAAACTCTAAAGAAGTTTATACTTTATTTGATACCGGTTCAACCCATTCTTTTATTTCTCCTACTTGCGCTCATCGATTAAATTTGATTCCGGAGAAATTAGACTTTGACTTATCTGTGGAAACTCCGTTGGGAGAAACCTTCATTACCTCCACTGTTTATAAGTCTTGTTTGGTTCAAGTTGGTACCCACACATTACCTATCGATCTGATTTCATTAAAAATACTTGCATTTGACGTGATTCTAGGGATTGATTGGTTAACTACTCATTATGCAAAAATTGATTGTTTTCGTAAGGTTGTTAGTTTTCATATTCCTAATCGACCTATTATGCGAATTCAAGCAACCAAACCATTAAAATCAATCGCTGTCATCTCAAGCCATAAAACTATTCGTTTATTGAAAAACGGATGTCAAGCTTTCTTAGCTCATGTCACAGATCTAAACAAAAATACGTCAGTTTTGAATGATATTTCTATTGTTAATAAATTCCCTGACGTATTCCCTGAAGAACTTCCTGGCCTACCCCCAGAGCGTGAAATTGAATTTTGTATCGATCTTGAACCCGGTACAAAACCCATTTCCAAAGCCCCATATCGAATGGCTCCTATTGAACTTCAGGAGTTAAAGATCCAACTGCAGGAATTGTTAGACATTGGCTTTATTCGTCCTAGTACTTCTCCTTGGGGAGCTCCTGTTCTATTCGTGAAGAAGAAAGATGGAAGTATGCGACTTTGTATTGATTATCGGGAGTTGAATCATGTCACCATCAAAAACAGGTACCCATTGCCACGTATTGATGACCTGTTTGACCAGTTGCAAGGAGCACAATTCTTTTCAAAGATCGATCTTCGTTCTGGATATCATCAGCTGAAGGTTAGAACTGAGGATATTCCAAAGACGGCTTTTAGAACTCGGTACGGGCATTATGAATTCCTAGTCATGTCCTTTGGATTGACTAATGCTCCTGCTGCCTTCATGGATATGATGAACCGGGTATTCAAGGAATATTTGGATCACTTTGTGGTCGTCTTTATTGATGACATCCTTATTTATTCCAAAAGCCGTGAAGATCATGAGCAACACTTGAGGCTGGTACTCCAAAAGCTTCGTGAATACAAGCTTTATGCCAAGTTGAAGAAATGCGAGTTCTGGCTGGAGGAGGTAGCATTCCTTGGGCACGTAGTATCAAGTCGTGGAATATCGGTTGACCCGGCAAAGATTGAAGCTATTCAAAGCTGGGAGCAACCTAAATCAGTGACCGAGGTACGTAGCTTTCTTGGTTTAGCTGGTTATTATCGGAGATTCGTGGAAGGATTTTCTCGAATCGCTACTCCATTAACTCAGCTGACTCGGAAAGATACAAAGTTTGGTTGGAGCGAAGAATGTGAGCAGAGTTTTCAAGAACTCAAGAGGAGACTCATTTCAGCACCTGTTCTAACAATACCATCTGGCTCGGAGGGATTTGTCATCTACAGTGATGCTTCGAGCAAAGGGTTGGGATGTGTTCTCATGCAACATGGAAAAGTCATAGCCTATGCATCAAGACAACTCAAGGAATATGAGAGGAATTATCCTACTCATGATCTAGAGTTGGCAGCTGTTGTCTTTGCACTTAAAATTTGGAGGCATTACTTGTATGGGGAGAAAGTGGAGATCTTTACGGATCATAAAAGCCTCAAATATTTCTTCACTCAAAAGGAACTCAACATGCGACAACGACGTTGGCTTGAACTGTTGAAAGATTATGATCATACCATTCAATACCATCCTGGAAAAGCGAACGTGGTAGCTGACGCATTGAGTAGAAGATCATATGCGGGTACAAGTGCAATATTAACAACGCAAAGGCCCATTTTGTGTGACTTGCAAAGGATGGAGATAGAGTTGAAGACTCCAGGGACCCATGTGATGATGGCGAATATACGAGTAGAACCGACTTTAATCGATAAAGTTAAAGCTGCTCAAGCTACAGACCTGGAGCTGATGCGTATGAAGAAGAAAGTGCAAGAAGGTGCTATATCGGAAGCAAGAATCGATGAAGAAGGAATACTTCGAGTCAACTCCAGACTTTGTGTTCCTAACAACCCTGATTTAAAGTATGAAATCATGATGGAGGCGCACAACACACCGTTTGCAATCCATCCTGGAAGTACCAAAATGTATCATGATCTTCGTCATACATTTTGGTGGAGCAATATGAAGAGAGAGATAGCGTTGTTTATCTCAAGGTGTCTAACTTGTCAACGAGTCAAAGCGGAGCATCAAGTACCAAAAGGTCCATTGCAACCACTTGAAATTCCAGAATGGAAGTGGGAGCACATTACCATGGATTTCGTTACCGGTCTTCCTAGGGTTTCTCAAGGTATTGATGCGATTTGGGTCATTGTTGATAGATTGACCAAGTCTGCTCATTTCTTACCGATACGAGAAACTTATACACTTGAACGTCTTGCTCGTATGTACATAAACGAGATTGTAAGACTGCATGGTATGCCAGTATCCATAGTTTCTGACCGAGACCCAAGATTCACTTCACGATTTTGGGTTAGTTTACAAAAAGCTATGGGCACGGAGTTACGATTTAGTTCAGCATATCATCCTCAGACGGACGGACAATCAGAGAGGACTATTCAAACTCTTGAAGATCTATTAAGACTCTGTGTCTTTGACTTCAAAGGAAGTTGGGACAAGTTCTTACCATTGGTGGAGTTTTCCTACAACAACAGTTATCAAGCAAGTATTGGCATGGCTCCATTCGAAGCATTGTATGGAAGAAAATGTCGTTCTCCAGTATGCTGGGATGAGGTGGGCGAAGCAACGTTGTTGGGACCGGAGTTGGTACGTATGACTACAGAAAAGATTCAAACGATCCGACAACGTATAAAAACCTCACAAGATCGACAAAAGAGTTATGCTGATCTTCATCGAAAGGACGTGGAATTTGATGTAGGAGATCATGTGTTCTTACGTGTTGCTCCATGGAAAGGAGTTACGAGATTTGGAAAGAGAGGAAAGCTAAATCCTCGATTCATCGGTCCATTTTTAATCCTCGATCGAGTAGGAACTGTGGCTTATAGACTCGCTTTACCGCCAAGTATGTCTCGTGTTCATAACGTTTTCCACATATCCATGTTACGCAAATATGTGGAAGACCCGAACCACATTATTGAGTTAGAACCGGACGAAATAGCGGAGGATTTGACGTATGAAGAAGTTCCTGTTCAAATCTTGGATAAGAAGGAACATATTCTACGCTCCAAGGTTATACCTCAAGTTAAAGTTTTGTGGAAAAACCACGATGTTGAGGAAATGACTTGGGAGTTAGAATCAGAAATGAAATCAAGGTATCCTTACCTCTTCGACATACCAGGTACGTACCCTAATTTCGAGGGCGAAATTTCATAAGAAGGGGAGGTTGTAAGACCCCAATTTTTATAAATAAAGATGAATTTTCTATAAATATCATTTTTGAATATTATGGAGTTAATTTGATATAATGTTATAGTTGTGGGTAATATTTATAAATTTTGCAAAGTAAGCAAGTTGTTATAAAATATTCGTTTGGTCGGAGAATATTCTTTTTGTCGGGGAATATTCGTACGACGGCACAATCATTGGTGGACCCCACAACGGAATTATTGTCGGATTGAGAAAACGACAGAATTATCTTTCTATAAAAATAACGGCTGAGGTGTTACCGTTAAAACCGTTAAAACTGTTGAACTACTCGGTAGTAAAAGTACAGTAATACGCGTGGTTGCATAGTAGCACACGGTATTGATTATTGATGCTTACGTGAGAAGTCACTCAGCTATACTCAATTATTGCTACAGTAATTGCTGCATCATATCTCTTAAATTATTGTCATAGTATCATCTGTATAATATGTTATATTATTGAGACGTTGTGGTAAGTTTGGTTATTTTATGGGGGGCCATATATCATCATCTAAGAGTCTCTTCGTCAATAGTAATTACCGTCGTCAATAGTATTTACCTTAGTCAATAGTAATTACCTTCATCAATAGTATTTACCTTGGTCAATAGTATTTACCTTGGTCAATAGTAATTACCTTCGTCAATAGTATTTACCTTGGTCAATAGTAATTACTTTCGTCAATAGTAGTTGTCCCTTCAATATTACCAAGAGTCATTTGACCCTTCGTTAAGACCAAGAGTCATTTGACCCTTCGTTAGGACCAAGAGCCACCCTCAGTTTTTCTATAAATAGAGGCCTAGGGCTTCATTATTTTTCACGAATTCATTCAAGCCATAGAGAGAGAAAGTATAGAGAGAATAAGAGAGAGAGAATAAAAGTATTCTGCTACATCACTTTTCCAATATCCAGTTCTTTTAAGGTAGGGAATATTATTTCTTTTATATTCATGAAGAGAACTTCTGTTATTCCATTTGTTATTATTCTGTTGGAATAACCAGTATACGCGGTCTACCCTATACTTGGTGACATTCTTCTATTATTCTGTTGGAATATCCTGTCTGTGTGTTTTACACCGGACCTGGTTCCATTATTTATTATTCTGTCGGAATATCCTGTCTGTGCGTTTACGCCGGACCTGGTTCCGTTTATTATTCTGTTGGAACATCCTGTCTGTGTGTTTTACACCGGACCTGGTTCCGTTTATTATTCTGTTGGAACATCCTGTCTGTGTGTTTTACACCGGACCTGGTTCCGTTTTATTATTATTCTGTTGGAATATCCTGTCTGTGTGTTTTACACCGGACCTGGTTCCGTTTATTATTCTGTTGGAACATCCTGTCTGTGTGTTTTACACCGGACCTGGTTCCGTTTTATTATTATTCTGTTGGAATATCCTGTCTGTGTGTTTTACACCGGACCTGGTTCCATTATTTATTATTCTGTCGGAATATCCTGTCTGTGCGTTTACGCCGGACCTGGTTCCATTATTTATTATTCTATTGGAATAACCTGTCTGTGCGGTCTATCGCATGCATGGTGATTTCTTTTGTTATTCCATTCTTTATTGTACTCAGTTGGTTAAGTTTTGACTTCTATACTCCATGAAATTTGTGGAATATCCTTGATAGTTGCGTTTCATCCAGTATCTTTTCAAGAAAATATTCTTCTAAGCATTCTTGAATTTTACTCCACAATGCAGTATCATGTTGACAATTTGGACGTTGTTAATTCCTGGATAAATTAATTCTTGAACTTGTTTTATTGAATTCTTATATCATTGTCATCATCCTCATGTTTATAAAATGTTGAAAGTCATCTGTGGCCTGTATTGCATAGATGGACTTGGTATGATTATGACCAGGGATTATTCGGTATAATCATGACCGTAATGTTACAAATGATGTGGTAAAAGTCCTCATTGGCCCGTAGTGCATTGATGAACAGTTGTTGGCATGATCATGACCATTAATGAATACACGAATATCCTTGGCCGTAGTGCAGGGGTGATTCGATGATGTGGATTATTTTATTAAGCTGAGTCTCAGCGATTACAGTGTTGAAAAACTTTTTAAATCATAAAAGATAGTAGAGTTTATTTTCTACTTGACTCTTTTAATGGATTGCTTGTTCCGCTACAGTTAAACTTGATGTCTATTATATTTTATCAGTTTAACATTGTTGAAAGCTAATGATAATTTATTCTGCATTATCTTAGTCATAATATTTCTTACTGGGCTAGTTGAGCTCACCCTTTCTTTCACTGTTCTCTTCAGGAAATGAGAACGTAGCTGGGACAAGTCGGGGTACGGAGTGATGGTCCGAATGATAGTATTAGTTAGTAGTCCTCACTATTCTATGTAATGGTGTGTTAATAAATGTAATGAGGACTCCTTTTGAGTATGAATACTCTCTAGAAGATAATATTTGTATTCAAACTCACAGTTTATGTTTTGTCGTATTGTACACGACAGATGTATTAATCAGTTGTATTTGTATTCTGTACTATGTATCTGACGACCCAAGATGGGTGATGTATACCTAATTTTGGGGGCGTCATATACTATGCTTTTAAAATATTCAATTAGCCCACTGTACTTTTTAAAAATGCTCAATCAACCCATTCCGTCCAATTTCTTGGACGGACGTTAAATAATTGCACACGTGGCATTGAAAAAAATTCAAATAATTATTATTTTCTGACGTGGTAACACAAAAAAAATAAAAATAAAATCATTGATTATGTGGCAAAAAATAATTAAAATAATAATAAAATTAAAATAAATATTTTAATTCATTTTTTAATAATTTTTTTATTTCCCATTTTCTTTCTCCTTCAAATCCACCACCCCGACCGCCGCCCCCACCAGTCTCCACCCAAATCCACCACCCCGACCGCCACCCACCACCAGTCTCCACCACGCCACACCAAATAGAAGCTCAAAAATCACCCAAATTCCACACTCAATTTCAGTTCCATCCGGTACAGATCTACATCTACTCCAAAATTCCGGCGAAATGGCTTCTTCGGAAGTCGATTCCCGCCTCACCCAAACACTAACACATGCCCTCAAACGCCTCCCTCTTTCCTCATCTTCTCCCCTTTCCCCTTAGTCGCCGGAAAGCCAATCGGACGTCGACGCCTCATCCTTCCTCCTCGGAGTCCTTCATGACAGTGGGATCCATGAGCTCTCTCTCGCCGATTCTGAATTCATCTCCCGCGATCGGCACCGTTCGTTCAATGGGATTTTTCTCTCTCTCTCTGTAAATTCAACTAGGTTTTCTTTTTGACATACAAATAATATATTCAATCCTCGGGAATATTTTGATTATTTGTATTAATTAGAATTAAAATAATTAAACAAAAGATAAAGGAAAAGAATAAATTATAAAAAAATAATGTGGCTTTGATTGTGTAATTAATTTTAATTTTTATGTCATTTGTTTAACTAATTTTTGCTAATTGTATCGAATTTTCTATTTTATGTTAATTATGTACTTACCTTTTTTATATCATTAAAATATATATTAGTATTAATTTTTAAAATAAAAATAATTATTAAAAGAAAGGAAAAGAGATAAAGAAAAGAATACAAATAAGAAAATGAATTAAAATATTTATTTTAATTTTATTATTATTTTAATTATTTTTTCAACGTAATTAATAATTTTTTATTTTTAATTTTTGTAGAAATTAATATAATATTGTAATAGATCTCATTGATACAAAAATTAGGTAAAGAAATATTTTTATTTTTAAAAATTTTATAAGTATTTTAAAACATTAAATTATTTTTATTTTTATTTTTATAATAAAACATACATATTATGAATATTATAATATTAATTTTTATTAATATTATACATATTATAAATTTTTAGGTAAAGAAAAAGAAAGAAAATAAAACATAAAAATATTTTTATTTTTAAAAAATTTATAAGTATTTTAAAACATAAAATTATTTTTATTTTTATTTTTAAAATAAAACATACATATTATAAATATTATAATATTAATTTTTATTAATATTATTCATATTATAAATATTTAGGTAAAGAAAAAGAAAGAAAATTAAACATAAAAATATTTTTAAAACCACAGTGGGCCAATTGCATTTTTTTAAAGTGTAGTGGCTCAATAGTATTAAGAATTTGGATGACTAGTTTGCCACGTAGGAAATAACTTATTTTATTTTTATTTTTCAAAAGCCACGTAAGCAATCCAAGCTGATTTGTTAACGTCCGTCCAAGAAATTGGACGGAATGAGTTGATTGAACATTTTTAAAAAATATAGTGGGCTAATTGAATATTTTAAAACCACAGTGATTAATTGCTTAAAACACTACAACCACATTGGTCAAAAAGTGCTTTTTGCCAAAAAAAAAAAAAAAAAAGGTTTAAGGAACAATTTAATAACAAGGGAGGAGGTCACATGTTATTTAGTCAGGTAGTGAAGGTTTGATACCAATTTGGTCATTTTCTTGGAGTCACCGACTCACCGGTCAAAACTCAAAACCGAACATTGAATGAAGCTCTTCAAATCTCCCAAATATACTTGTACTGACCCCTTATATGCTAAAGAGCTTAAAGACAGAAACATGAAGATTTTGTAGACAAAATTTTCTTTATTCATACAAATTTGGGAATTTCTTTTTGTGCTTTTTTGGGTAATGGGTTGGAAGTACAAAGCTGGGTTGGGTTTGATTGGCACTTTTGTATTCATATGGGTCACTTCTGCAGAGATTACTCAGGTATACTTTTTCATTTTTTTACTAAATAAATGTGTATTTATAAGCTTATGCTACTGTTAGCTTGTGTTCTTGATGACTGGTTTTGTTATCTTTTATTTCTTTTTTGGTGAACCCAAGAACTGTTTTATCAGCTGAATTTGGTATGCGATTAAGGGTTTAGAGGGTCCAAAAAGATGTGGATTTGATTGGAATTGGAGTTGAAATGAAACCCAGTTCTGAAAATTTCAGAAGTATTGGTTTATTTTTTTAATTTTTGGTGGAGTTTGCAACCCCAGAACTTGGGGTTTTTATGAGTTCATTTACCCTTTTATAACTGTTGACTTGCCAATAAAAGAAGACATATGCATAGGCTTATTATCCTAGGGGTTATGATTTGGTGATATTTATTGTACAAGTTTACAAGATAAATCTGTGATGTCTTGTACAGTAAATAAAAAGGAAAAGAACAACGGAAGATAACGTTGTGATGTCTACTGTATATTAGAAGATACCCTAATCAACATTTTATCAGATTTATCTATTTATAATTACGTAGGTTGTTTTATTGTTGAAACAAAAGAGCAGAATTAACGTCTTCTTGTATTCAACATTCTTCATAATTGATTATTGTTCTTGTTTCCTGGCGTGCTGTGGTGCCTATGCATGTCAGTACCATGTAGGTTCTATATATGCTGGACTTTTCTTCTTTTTTCCAATAGTTTATTTGTATCCTGGTCTTTCTTAAGCATCTTTCTCCAATTGTTCTGTGCTGAAGTCTCGTGTCTCTTGAATTTATCTTTTTCGTTCCAAAAATGAGGTGTTTGATTGTTTTCAATAATTTCATAAAATGATTCAAACCCAAATGAGGTGTTAGATTGTTTTCAATAATTTCATAAAATGATTCAAACCCAATTTGATGCTAAAGTTAAAATTCTCCATAGTGATAATGGACGTGAATATAGACATAATCATTGATGGACTCCACGACACGCTTGCGTGAGGTGGTCGTCGCCTGGATCATTTCTAGCAAAGTCGTAAGGTGGAACGCTCACGACACCTCAATCCAACGTCTATATTGAGACGAGAACCTTGATACAATCGATCGCGCAAGGAAGTTGCGTTGAATGAAACACCGACGACACCTTGACCCAATGTCTATAACTAGACAAGAATCAAAAGTACAATCGACGATTGATGTATAGTAGAAGACGCCATACATAACTATGAATTGTTGTATGATAAGTCGATAACGAATCTCACAGGAAAATTATGAACAATTCAGGAGTTCTTAAAAAACCATAATCTCACAAGAATTTTATTTATCAAAGTTGTCTAACTATTACATGAACCATGTATCATATTTATACTAATAATAAGAAATCCTAATTCTATAAGGAATAAGACATCAAAACCCCAATTTTCTATAAGGAATAAGAATTTGAATGGAAATAGAAATCCTAGCTAACAAATCAATATGGAAATCAAATCCAATCTAATAAATATCCTAGATACATTAGAATTATGGAAAGATATGAAAGATCCCCCAAAAATATGGAAAGAAATCATGTCAAATAGTTAAATATGCATTCCTCGATTTCTGTGCCGCGTGACGGTGCGGGGTGCGCCTGAATTACAAAGGATCCGGCGCGGGCCGCGCTGCTCTTGCAGAAGCTCAGCCTCCCTGGCGCGGGGCGCGCTGCTGCTAGTACAAAATCAGCGCGGGGCTAGTAATTCTATATCTTTCTTTATTGCGTTCCCAGAATCGCAACATTTACGATTCCTCATATTAGCAAAGTAAGTGAACTATGAAAGTTCAAGTAGCAATGCTTATCATCTTTATATATTAATGTTTTACATGTAATTCTACATACAATCAATTACCACAATACATTCTCAATTCAAAGTAAACACTCTCTTTTTTTTTGAATTTATCAAACTGTACACAATTATTGATTTATACAATTCAAAACTATCAGCTTCTAATTTAAGATAGTGTATTCTTCCACATGTCGTTCATTATTCATCATCCGAGTAGCAAATAATGTCGTGTTCTATCGTTAACCTGCAAAAAGTTTATTTTTGCAAGATTGAGCTCAGCAGCTCAGCAAATCCAAAAGTTTTCATGCATCATATAGCACATAATTTCATGCTCACCATATATCTCAATTTAAAACAATTATAAGATTTCATGCTCAGCATAAACATCAGTCTAAGATAAATATAATTTTCACATGCCTGATATATCACATATCACAAATTGAGTTCCATAACTCAACCAAATATAGTCATAATTTGACTTTCTAGATTCATATACACACACCATATGAAATATCACATGCTTAGTGCAATATAGTTTATAAACAATCCATATCAAATTCATGTAGCAAATAGGAACTGGAAGACTTGCCTTAAACGTTCTTCTTCTTCTTAGCTTTAATCACCCCTTGATCTTGATCTTCCTCCTCTCCCTCTTGATTCGGCTAACTCCCCCTCTTTTCTTAACAATTTGCTAGAGTTTCCCCTCTTAGTTTTGGTGAATTGGTGAGTTCTAAGTGAAGGAGGAAGGTCCTATTTATAGACAACTCAAGACTTAGCCCTTAGGTCTTATGTTTTAAAAATCCTGACACCTCTTGCTAAATTAAGCTTGATAAGGCTTATAGTCAGCCACCTCGTGCTAGTTTTTAGCTTGACAAGGCTTATGGTCAGCCACCTCGTGATAGGTTAAAAGCTTGACAAGGCACCTCGTGCTAGGTTAAAAGCTTGACAAAGCTTATGGTCAGCCACCTCGTGCTAGGTTTTAGCTTGACAATGCTTATGGTTAACCACCTCGTGTTAGGTTTTAGCTTGACAATGCTTATGGTCAACCACCTTGTGCTAGATTTTAGCTTGACAATGCTAATGATCAACCGCCTTGTGCTAGGTTTTAGCTTGGCAATGCTTATAATAAACCACCTAGTGCTAGGTCAGAATTTTTGGTTGATTGTGGGGCTGATTAGTGGAAAACTACTTGTGTCGTGCTTTAGATTTTGACTAGCTATAGAAAACAAAATCCATGTCCTTTAATCCGATTGGTCCAATGTGATTTCTTAGTTACTTAATCATGAAGCCGAAGTAGCTTACAAGTTACTTAACTTGGAAGCACGACAAATCACTATATCAGTTTAAGCACGACAAAACAGCTTTTCGTAAATATACTGAGAAGCTCGTCGCTGAAAATATTTTTAAGCTTGACGTTTTTCTTTGAAAATATTTTTATTTCGTTTATGAAATCACAACACATACACATAATCACATAACACACATACTACGTTTTAATAAGACCTTAAATCTCATAAAATCACATTTACACATAATAATATCCATAAAATTTTATTTTATTAGATATTCATATTCATGAACCCAAATAATAGATTACACGAATTATCGGGTTGTCACAACATAACACAATTTATATCTACTTATGCAATTTAATTTTCATAACTTATCGCATAATAAGAATTTTATATATTAAATTCTTATTTTAATATTTTTGGAAAACTCGGATCGTCACAGAAGGAAATAACTTCAATGAAATAAAACTATTCTCAGTTTTATCATTATACAGGGGAGAATGAAGGGGATCACAAGTCAAAGAGAAAGTCAAAGATTTTTCATATTTATTATTTTAATTTTTTATTATATTTAATGTAAGAGTATTTGATCTAATTTATTTAGTAGGGAATTTAGGAATTTAATAGTGATTTAGGATTTTAATAGTTAGTTAGGGTATTTTAGGTGGTGTTTGATAAAAATGAATGTTAAAATCTGAACAGTTTAGACATCTGAATAATATAGACCATCTGAATAGAATTGTATCTGAATGAAAAAATGTTGTTTTATAATTAATTTTTTCAAAATGTCTTAAGAACAGTATTTTACTATTTTACCCTTGAATTATTTTTTCTTTCTTATCAGCAGATTTTAATAGTTGCAACTATGTTCTTTTTTCAAGTCTCAACATTTGGTCCCTGTTCTTCCCCAAAACTTTTATTCTCTCTTTCCATCACCTTCTACACATCAGATTAGATCAGATCACCAACCAGATCAGATCTATGCTGCCCCACGAAGCTGCCCCATCCTACCTAATCACCAACTAGATCAGATCTAAGCTACAGAGCATGGGTGGGCCGCAAGGAGGAGGTTGAGATGAGAGCAAGATGGAGAGAAGACAGAATAGAAAGAGGCGGAGGAGAGGTCTGATGAGGCTGTCGACTTCTGATCGTCAATTTTCATGACATCAAATCTCCTTTACCCGTTCTTAGATGCATAAATTTCATCAAATATTGTTTCAATTGATTTTTCCTACAAGTGATGCCACCAATTTCATTTACGGAGCTAAACCCATGTGTATCTATGAGATTTTTTCCCCTTATACTGTGTTTGTTTTGTTTTTGTTGGAAAGATCTGATTTGTGACCCGATCTTTTTTTTTTTGATAAATTTGCGACTCAATCTTTGCATTCAAGATGTTAATACTTTTCAATTGTCTTGCAATATATTGTTGAATTTATTCTATTGGCACTGTAGAATAGAAAAGGAGAAAAAGAGAGAAGGAGAAGAGAATGGAGTTATTGGTGCGAGGATAATATTGTCCAAATGTGGCTCTGAATGATAAAGGGTGAAATTTTAATCTAACCGAATCAGAGGCTTGGAGAATCGGTCAGAGGCATTCAAAGTTGCGAAATTGATCTACTCCCATTAAGAGGCTATAAGATCCAAACAAACACTACCTTAGTCTGTTATACTTTCATTATTTCCCAAGTAATATTAGGGTATTGAGTTTATAAATATTGATGTAATCCCCACAAGTTAATTAGATTACAAATTATTAATATTGAAGTTTATTATTATTATTCCTACCGTAGAGGTATTTTATCCATGTTAGTGTTGATTCGCGGAGTTGATAAGAGACCCTAATGATTTAAACGTGGAGTTTAATTCTTAGTTTATTTTTCCATAGTTTTTCATTAATTCTTTATCTTAAATCCGTCCTTCATTAGTGAGTGACATAAGTCATTTTCAAGTGGAAATATCTAACAACTGGCAATAGTAATTTTAAATTTTATAGGTTCATGAGAAGTAAGAACCAGTATCCCAATTTTAGAAATTTAAAAACTCTGAAAATAGTTGAATGGAGGTAAACGGTAAGAAATACATTTGATTGTATTAGCTTTATTGTTCTAACCATTTCTGGTGTAAATGTTTGGGGTTATGATCTATCTTGGAACTCATACCTATGTAATTACTGAGAATATACATGAGAGAAGCTTAGAGTGAAAAGAGAATGCTAGGATATACCTGGAAAAGAGCTTTAGACCATCATTGCAATCTTGGGATACACTCAGAAATGGACCTAGTTGATCATCATTGACCAACCCCAAGCTACAAGGCTAACCTGAAGCAGCAGACGTATAACACGTGTGACGACGTGTCCCCTAGTGGTTCAAGCAGGTACGGTGGTGAGAGCATGTGCTCTCCCTCTTTCCTGGTTAGAATTTTGTTTTAGCAGAGATTAATCTCACCTCTAGCAAGGAAGGATCTTGGCACATCGGGGTGAGCCAAATACAGTAAGGCATGACGAGTCGCCATTATACCGCATGTGTCGAACACGAGGCTAAAGGGGAAGCTCTATAAATATCAATCATCTTCAACAATAGAAAGCTAATCACATCTTTATCACTGAAACCCTAAATGCCCCCATTGTTGACAGTATCTCTGGTTCTATACTGATTATCACACCGGAGGTATCCTTAGGCACCCCAAGCTGTCAAGCACTCCGGTACTCTCATTTGTGCAGGCTAGAACCCAGATAACCTGATCCTGGTGATCCGAGCCTCTGATAACAACACAACGTCAACAGAGAAAATAAGGTGTCTTTGGACAAAAAAAATAAATATTGATGCCTGATGGGATATACTATCACACACCTTTCTTTTTTCAAAAAAAATACCAAGACCCAACTTATTCATGTTTAGAGATTTAGCTTGAACATCTGACCCCATTGGAGTTTGGCTCTGTACTTGTATTTAACAGTATCTTTTGTTTATTAAGGCAGAATTGATTACTCTGGTGACCAGTACTACTAATATATAGAAATTATGGATATGGTTATCTAGGCGTCCATTTCCCTAGCTGTGAAATTGCTGTGGACAGGCCCAGCCTGTTCAGTTCTGGGGTTTACATTGCCAGTGATACTCAAATTATCTCCCATAGATTGAGTATCTTAATAGCTGATAACTTATTGCCCGTGCTAATAGAAATCAGGTTCGAGTTTCTTAAACTTTTTTGAGGTTTTTGTTTTTTGTTTTTTTTTGGAGGGGGGGGGGGGTTGGTTCTTTGTTGTCTAGGAAAGAAAGCCCATATTGACTACTCTGCAGAACAGCTCTATAAAGGAACTATGGATACACTTATCTAGGTGTTCATTGCCCAAGGTGTGAAATTAATGTGGACTGGCACCACTCCCTGTTCAGGTTAGTGGTTAGTGTTTCCAATGATGTTATCTCCCATCTATTGAGCGTCTTAGTAGCTGACAACTTATTGTCTGTGCAAAGAAATCAGGATCGAGTCAGACTTCCATAATGAAGTTAGAAGCTGTGACGTGCACAGGATGAAGCCTAGTGAACCTCCACTTAGATTTCAATCTAGAGCTCGTAAGATTCACAAATATTTTCTGTAAACTTTCTTAGGTTTACTTCTGAGGGGGATGGGATCTGTAGAAGATAACATGTTAAATTACAAATTATAACACTGCAGAAATTTGTTGAAGCTCAAGGACATGCGCTGAAAGTGGCTTATCTTGTGTTTGTTTTCTGATGCTTCTGTGTTATATTGTTCACTAGATATCTCGTTATAGAACTTTTCTTTGCATCACTTATAAGTACTCATAGACTTTAATTTCTTTCCATGATTTTTCTTTTCAAAACTCAAGTTAATGAGGTTCATGTTTTGCAGAACATTTTTGTGGAGTATAAACAGCCGTTCGCGATCACGTATCTGGGAGTCTCTCTTATGGTCATCTTCTTGCCAATAGCAATTCTTAAAGATTTGATTTGCCGCTTAATGGACACGAGTTCGCTTAAGAAATTTTACAGTGGTAGCTCTCACTTGAGCTCTTCAGTTGGACTAACTGTTCCTCTTCGGGTCAATGAACTGCACAATTGCACAGATGAAGCCTTGGAACTAATTACTGACATGGACCTTGAAACAGAACAAGGGTGGCCGTTGATAAATATGAATCATGATGATGAGTTCTACATGCTTGAACAAAGCCGTGAAGTTAATTCATGGGAAATTGCTAAATGTAGCCTTTATCTTGCACCAATATGGTTTCTGACTGAGGTAACTTCTTCGGCACTGGTGGACTTTCATTGTAATAAATAGTACTTGTAGTGGACACTAATAAGAAGAAAATCTAGTTCGGCTCTACGTTTGGATTGCAGAAATTAAGGTGAGAATGGAATGACTTATTCCTATGGAATGAAAAAAATTGTGTTTGGTTCCATTGGAATGGAATGAACAATTCTCATTCTTGCCAAATTTGTTAATTTATTCCTTAGGGGAGGGTGTGGAATGATTCATTCCATTCAGGAATGGAATGAATCATTCCAGTCTCTATTCCATTCCTTCACCAATTCAATTCCTACAATCCAAATGTAGCATTATGGTTTTTTGAGATGCTAGAAACTTCTAGATTATTTGATAATGCAACCAAGGATGGGATAAAGTTACGAACAACTCAAAACACGTTTGCGCTGCCCACTACCCAACTCAGTTGGAATGTAAAAAAGTTTAAATCCATGTCCAAGGACCGTGGTTAGCCCCGAGGAAATGATAATTGCTCTTCCTTTTGTCTTTTATCTTTTTATTGGGTGGAGATGGGATTGGTGGAAGATAGAATCTACTAATTGATAAAAATTTCAAAATGGATAGTTCAGAGTACGTGAAGTAAGTGTATAGTAGTCACCCTTGATGGACCTGTAATAATATGTTTTAAGTTCAACATGTATATGTGATTCAATGTTTGTACTTTGTGCATGTGTGTCGATAGTTAATACTACCTCCATCCCATAATAACTGTCGTTTTAGAAGGAAATTTTTTCCCCAATTTATTTGTCGTTTACAACTTTCTAGGAGAATAAATTATTTACTTTCCTATATCACCACTACCTTCTCTCATTGTCCCAAGAAATTTTTCTCTTGTAAGTTTTCAACTTCCCATAAAGGGGTAGTGATGAAATTTCACACCAATTTTAATTAATAAATGATAGCACTAAATGACTTTCTTAATCCATGTGCATCAAGCTAAAGCGATAGTTATTATGGGATGGATGGAGTATTAGATATAATTTTAAAGCCTCTGGATTTGCTCAGTTGGTAATATCCTATGCTTTATTCTAAATGGTTGTGCATTAAAAAAGCTTAGTGGTTATTTCGTAAATACTTTTTAAAGTTACCAAGTACTTTAATATTTAACGATTGAGCTAGCTCTTTTAGTGGAGTTGAGTCTCAAGAGCCAAGTGATCTTCCAGACTTATCTTCAGTTACATTTTCTGTTTGTTAGTAGTGTTGCATAGGATGAACCAAAAGAATAAAATGTTTTATGCTGGGTAATTTAATACGATTAACCGTCTCGATAGGAGGGGTCGTATAGAGATTAATGCTATGCACTGAAGCTGGTCTTATGCAGTTTGCTTGTAGCCTGTTTTCATGTCTTGCTCCTTGCGAAGGTCGGCGGGATTTGAACCAAATATGATGAATAGGGCCTATTTTCTTTCCATTAATTGCCTGCCCAAAATAAATCTTTTTTTTTGTGTGTTTTGAAGTCACTACATTCATTGGTTTAATGACTTGCAGTATTTATCGAACTCTGCCCTGGCAAACACTAGTGTTGCAAGTACAACAGTTTTGACTTCGACATCAGGACTCTTCACTCTATTCTTTGGAGCACTTATTGGCCAAGACTCTGTAAATATTGTTAAGGTCGTTGCTGTTTGTATCAGTATGACTGGTGTAGCACTGACTACAGTAGGAAAAACTTGGGCACCTGATGAGTTGCTGAGTGCAGCAGAGTAAGTCCGACACTTACTTTCTTTGCTGTTGTAAGCTTTCACCCAAGGTTACATGCTTTCACTAGTATTTATAATTTTCTATCGACTACTCTTTACTGCTATTAGAAAACCCATAAAACCAACATTGAGAGTTCATGGGGTTATAATAATACCATCAAAGTATTTCCAGCTTAAATTATGCGTTCTTGCTTCTTACATTAGCTGATTAGCTCATGGTTGTGTGATTATTTTGTTTTACATTTTGCAAAGATGAGTAAGCTTCCATTTTATTTTGGCCGAGGAGGTCTAGCTGTGATTATGTTAATGAATCACGGTTACCTAGGATCAGGATGCGGATATTGGAATAGGTATAGTCAAGTGATTTAGGCTTAGTGAATTTGTGATTATGTTAATGAATCACGGTTACCTAGGATCAGGATGCGGATATTGGAATAGGTATAGTCAAGTGATTTAGGCTTAGTGAATTTGTGAAACCCCCAAATCCGGGTACTTCATTCCCACAGGATTTGGTGTTCACTGTCCAATTAAATCACATCTAACTACCCATAAATAAGGATATAAATGAAACTCATAACTTAAATAGAAATCCTCCGATTAAAGGGTTACAACATCATAACTAAATTCTAGGTTGTCTAACCTTAAATACATCAAATGCAGAGACATAAAATAATTAAAGTAAGTCTTATACATAAACATCTTTCAAATAATTAAACAAGTGTTCATCACTTGTTCATCTTGACTTTGCCCTTACTAGTGGACGACTCGTCGAATCTTTCAACCTTAGCTGCAATGTTATTATGCAAGAGTGAACAAACAATTACCCACAAGTATAACAATAGCAATAGTAATCATATGGGAGTAATCAATGGATACTGGATAAAAGAAAGCTCGGCTTTTGAATCAAGATTAGAAAATAATATCAAAAGTACATCTGAGGGTCGCAAGACCATGAACTATGCCCTAAGTTATCAAATATTTCTATTTTAAACCTTTAACGGCCATAAGACTATATGGACCTTACTTCTCGTACTTAAGGGGATTAGCCCTTCGTACCATATATTGTGCACAAACATCTTAACGCTATCGCGTAATATAATCCCCTATAATAGGGTTGTTCGTTTTGACATAAGAGTCCGTACTAAAGGAAGTTTGGTTTGGATTAACTTCAATAAAAGTTATAGAATTTAGAACACTCATCAACTATGGATTATTCGAATCAATAAGGGTTCGCTAGCCATTCAAGGGTTCAATACAATAATGTAATCGGTATTTAAATCAAAGATTGAATCTCAACTTTATACAATTGAATAATCATTGTATAGTCAAAGTATTATTTCAAAAGAGTTAGAACATCTCATTTGGAATAATGAACTTGAATAAATTAAGCTCTGAATATAGCTAAAAATAAGAATATGAAACTTGCTCAATATACGAATAGGATTTAAGAACTTGCTCAATGAAAGTTTAGAGTTAAGGAACTTGCGTAATAATAATCAAGTTAGGGTAAGGAAACTTGCCTCGTGCGTAAGCTATAAATTACAATTCACGTTCTCCAATTCACGTTCTCAATGAAAGTTACGCTGTGATTCCTCTCTTTTAACTCGTTGCCGGGGCATGGAAGGTAAAGCGAAGAAGAATGGAAGGGAAGGGGTAAAAGAACATGCTGTCGGCATGGAAAGTAAGTAGAAGAAGAGTTCTTATATTTTTAAGCCAACGCGTCGTCGTTTTACCTGGGTTGTGTACCTACGTTATTTACGGGGTACCCAGCTCCAGTTTTCTCATATTTAATTGTTGTTGATATATTAAAGGGGGGTGAATGTGACGTCCCCAAATCCGAGTATCTTTAAACTTCAGATATGGTGCTCCACAGTACTAACATAATATACATCTACTCATTCAGTCACAAGTAATAGGAGAGTAATTGCTACTTATTACAATTCTATTATTGCATACCCATGTTCTAAGACCTTTAAATCTTCATAACATCTTATAAGTACAACATTAATAATTTTACAATAAACCTATCTATTACAGAGAGGGTCTCCCAGCTTCTATTAGTTCATCTGTCCTTTACCTTTGTCCTTCCCGGACCCTTCGACACGCTCAATTTTCGCTGAAAACATGTAATTTAAGCAAGAATGAGCATTTATATGCCCAACAAGTACAACAATTTTATATAAAACAACAAAGTTAAGAATCATGTTTTCATAATAATAAACCTTCAACAACCGAACAAAGGTAAAGGTTGTGAAGAGATCTCAAATGACATGAAATTATTTTGTTTTCAAAGTACATTTTTGAAACAACGTAGTGACTTTAGCTGAGCAGTCGTAAGACCTCGAACTTTCATTTTTGAAAAGGTTTGAACAGCTATTCCGCTGTAAACCGACATGACTAATGGGTACATTGGGTGATCAGCCCTTTGTACCCTGTATTGATTAATACTACATGGCGAACGACTAATTTATGCGTTCTTCCGTCACCCAACATTTATGTGCCGGCAATATTAAAATGTTTTCCCAATATTAGGGTTGTTCATTCTTAGACTAAATTCGCACCAAGTAAAAATTTGGTTTGAATACTATACTTAACTTCTTAACAAATCAAAAGATCGTAACTAGATCATTGAAAGATTTTAACATGTGTCTAGCCGATACAAATGGCATTGACATTACTCTTTAATAGTTCGTGCATAATAGAACTTGAAAACTTGAACAATTCATGCATTATAGCAAAGTTGAAACACTTATACAAATACCAAAGATTTGCACAAGTCTGGAATTCGCATACATATCTTATCAATAAGCAAAGCTTGAATAATTGATGCATTATAACATAGCTAAACACTTATACAACTGTTAAGAGTTTGTATAAGTCTAGAATTTACACAATATCAGACTATTGTGCAAAACATGACATACATACGATTTATTCATAAGAATATACATTTTCGTTTAAAAACTACATTCAAGATAGAAATTGAGTGAAGTTAGAATACTTGTCTTAGCGGTCTCGAAATCTTTAGCGTTAAACGCCTTATAATAATCCTATATATTCAATACACATAAACATACCAATTAGCTTCGTTAAACGTCGCGTGTGGTTTACTCTACTTAACGTTCGCTTCATAAGAATTAAACCATTTCTTACCTTTGACAGTTACACAACCTAACTCGACCCACGTTCAAGTTTCATGCTTAAACTTAGGCAAAAATGCGTTTAGAATTTATATCGCGTTTAGATTGCTTTAATCTTGGTTTCCAATGCATAGAATTATGTTCTACAATCATTATAGACAATGTACAAAGGAATTACAAACATCCGAAGCCCGAGCAAAAAATCAAAAATCCAAAAAGGGACAGTTGCTCGGCACTGCCGCGCTGGCTCAACCAAGGCAAATTTAGGCTTGTGGCGTTGCCGCGCCAGGCCAATTTCTTTTGTTCTTTCGTTTTAACACGCCTACTTCCGAATCATGTAACTTTTTGGTACGAGATCGGAATGACCTCATTTCAAAGCCTATTTCTTCCTTGTCATAAGCTCTTTAAATCCCTCGGACAGAATAATTTTTCCGGCTTTCTAACTTGCTAGGAATTTAGCTCAAAACCCCCCTTTTGATCATATTTCTTACGTATAACATCTTTTACAGAAATTTTCACCATAACTTCGTTATGGCATATTTTTACTCCGTTCCAATTGGAACATTTACATAACATACTATAATTCCTTATTTCCGGAATTACATATTCACCACCATAAAATCCATTATATCCAATTAAAGTCCACTATTAGTCTCGTTTTCCATCCTCATGCTAGGGCTTAAATCTTTTAGTCATTTGGTTTGCTTGACATGTAACATTTTAAGGTGTTTTGATGATATAAAACACTTAAACTTTATCTCTCCAAGATCCTTCAATGATCCATTAATTAACCAACCACCAACATGCACTTCTATTAATAAAATCAAGAAAAATACTTAAAGGAAAAAGATGATTTGAGTGGTTGATGTTCTTACCTTGCTAGCTCTCCTCCCTTAAGCCTTGTCTAAGCTTGGTTAGGACTTGATCCTGTTCCTTTTCTTCTCCTTGATATCCGGCCAACTCTTCCTCCTTTCTAGTTTTATTTTTCTCTCTCTTTCTTTGTTTGCAATTTGATAAACAATGAAATGACCAAGTATTGGGGATTCGATCTACTTTCCCACCACTTAACACATGTATGGTTAAGTTAACTCATGTGAGGTTAACAAATGAGAGCAAGGCACTTGGGTTGGGTGGATAGTTTGGATAAGCAAGCATTTAATTTGTGTTGCCACCTTAGCTTTAAAAATCACCAAGCTCCTCCCTTTCTTCTCCTTTGGCCAGCCCTTTGGAGGTCCATGTGCTTCCATGTGGCATCCATGTGCTTCTTTGTGCCTTAGTCCATGTGCTAACCTTGTGCTAGCATGCTCCCTCTTTCTTTCTTTGGCTCCAAGACTTAGGATTTGGCTCCTAAGGTTTGGCTAGCTCAACCCTAAGCCAAGCCATGAAACCTTTGACTTGGACTTGGCTTCCCACTTGGCTCACTCATAGCCAAGCCATCCTAACCTTGGCTTGGCTTTCTTCTTTTCCCCTTGGCTCAAAATTAATCAAGCCTTGAAATTCTCTAACCAAGCCATTAAACATTTAGACCTACTTAGTCTAACTAAATTCTAGTTAGACATTTCTTATTCAACTAGGTTTTCAGTTACTTTTCGTAAAATGCTTGGTTAGCCGAAAAATAGACTTTCGAGTTTTAAAAATCCGATTTCGCCACCGATCCCCTTTTTCGAAGAAACGCTATGTTGTAATTCGAAAAGTCGAAAAACGAGTTTTGCGTTTTTAGCGTGAATAGTGTTTTTACGGTTTTTTTCCCGAAAAAAACTTTTATTGGAGATTTCATCTCCTCTTCTCAATTAAATGCTATAACGAACTTCGTAATTCTCAAAAAGAACGTTTATTAGTGTTTTCTACGTTTTTATGAATAGTATTTTTATTTTCGTTTTTAGTGAATTTTTTTTATTTTTCACTTTTACCCTCTAAACACTATTATACACGCACATAAATCGTAGCGCCGTCAAATAAGGACTATAAGTCGCATAAAACTCAAATTATCAATAAAATCTTATTTTATTCAATAATTTAATATAAAATCTCATTATATTTATATAATATTATTTACAAAAATTGTTCGATCGTTGCAATCATTACAGTGAACCTTTCAACCTTTATCTATATTTGTTCACTAACTTGCTTAAATTTCCTTTTCATTTAAATAACTGATTTATCCTTTTCCTTTCAAAGGGCTAAAAAGCATAATATCATCGGGGACATTTTTGGTGTTCTCTCAGCTGTTTCATATGGATTATTTACAGGTAGAAAACCCACAATCGGTTGGAATGAATTTTAGTGCTTTAAATGACAACTGCATTTATCTATTTCCAGTTTGATATTATTTCTTTGTTTAACACATATTTTAGTGCAGTGCTGCTGAAGAAGTCTGCAGGATCAGAAGGAGACAAGGTTGATTTGCAAAAGTTCTTCGGGTACATCGGGCTGTTTGCTCTTCTTGGCCTTTGGTGGCTTGGTAAGAGGACCAACGATCTCACTTTTTTCCTTCGCAAATTTGTAAACTTTGGTCTTAGGAAAATCCTAGTAATAGACATATTAAATTAGAAACGGAAATATTTGATGATATCATCAATTTGAGGTAGAGAACTCTCATCGAATAGGCCTATATGGCTGTATCTGAAGGATGAATGTGTTGAGCCTGCTCGATTGCTTCTCTTTTCCCTTTCTTCGAGGACAGGGACGGCGACATCAATAGCTCATAAAATGGGAGGAATTCTTCACGGTATTTAGAATAAAAGTAATACATAAATGACAGGTTGCAAAGTTAGAATAATTTCTTTCTGATAGGATTGGAAACAACTTGAATACAACTGTAACCTCTGTAGTCCTTTGGTTGTTCTTGGCTTGCTTAGTTTTCCAAGTAAGCTCAACTAAAGTTGACAAATGTATCCTTGGAGTTGGGACATCAATAAAAGATAAGTAATCCTTTTGTTATAAATAAGACCCTATGCACACAAAACGTTTCAATTATTCCTGGTAGAAGTTAAAATTAAAGTAAATTGAAGCTCTATGTGTTAGTGCTATCCTGTGTTGGCCATGCCCATGCGGCCATGCTTGAGGTGACGAGAGGTTAGACGAGGTTGTTCTAGCTTTTTGCTAATAATTGTCTAAAGGAAATACTTTCGTCCTCAAACCGCGTTAAAGCAGAAATTACTGGCTAATCTTATGAGAGAACTTTATTGACAAATGATATGTAAAGCATAACAATGTGATGTCATGTGGTTTCTTGCTTTAGATGTTTGATCTGTCCCCTTTTGTGGGTCAAATCATGTTAAAGAGGTTTAAGTTTATGCATGGTTAGAAAACTTGTGGTGTACACCTAATCTGCTGCACATTCTGTCAAGGTTATAATGATGAACATCAGAACAATTAGTTCTTTATACGCCGTACATACATATTTACGATCTTCATTCCACTTTCAAATTTCAATTGTTTCTTTGTTCTTTGTTTTTCAACTAGTTCTAAAGATTGTAAATTTGGTGTTTTTTTAAGTTATTGGAAACTCTTTTTAATTATTATAAGAACCTTAACATTACATTATGAATGCAGTATGGCCGCTAAATGCTGTGGGCATAGAACCTCAATTTGCATTTCCACATTCAGCGTCGGTTGGCGAAATTGTTCTGCTAAATGGTCTTTTGGGTAGTGTTCTATCCGACTACTTCTGGTATGTTGAGCAGCATTCACATACTTGCGGGTTTCTCTTAGCTCATGAAAGTTTTGAATTAGGTTTTTCGATTGGCATCGGAACACAATTTTCCAGAAAAATTAAAACAATTCGGTTTAGCATGTTTGATATTTTGTTTAAAAAGGATAAATAAGTTATGGTAAAGGTTTCTTGTGGTACCACAATATTAATCTAGAATTTCGAATGACTTCATAGGTCATATATATTTTGAATCCGAACCTGGTGAATTTTATCTTTTTATCTTTTTTTTAATTTGTTAAATCATCAATATCTTATGGGCTGTTTGCTAAACTAAAATGCTTTATGTTTTCTCATAGTTTAATACAACTAGTATGCATGACAATTTTTTTTCCTTATTTGATTATTTATTTTAATAAAAAATTATCATATATTATTTGTTTAATTAATTTCTTGCAAGGGCAGTTTTTTTTCCTTATTTGATTATTTATTTTAATAAAAAAATATCATATATAATATGTATAATTAATTTCTATTTGTAATAATACAATATTATATTATGATGCACTTTAAAATTTAAACCTCTATTGATTATTATTGATTTTTTGGAAATTAATTTGAGAAATTTCAAATTTAAAATTGATATGATTTTACAATATATAAATCTACACAAAAAGAAAAGAAAAGAAAACTCTTGTTGGGGGAGATAATACGAGTTTTTAATATGATAAGTGTGCTTTAGTTTTTGGACAAGGTTCTTAGAGTTTATTTTCATAAATAACTCAAAAAAGAATATTCATTTCCTGAGTCAACTCATGACCAACCAAAAAAAATCAGTTAACTTGGTCAACTTTTTTGGTTGTTCTCCTTATTATATAGTATATAAATTCTAGTAGTTAACTGGGAAAATGCAACAGGGCTCTCTCCGTGGTTTGGACAACTCCACTGGTTGCGACATTGGGCATGTCCTTGACAATACCCCTTGCAATGATAACTGACATTGTAATACATGGTCGACACTACTCTGCTATCTATATTATTGGATGTCTTCAGGTATGCTCAAATTAATCTTAGTTACTTCGTATTTCCCACTGTTTTACAAAAAAAAAGTCCTATTTTCCAATCCAAAAAAAGAAAAGAAAAGAAACCTCTTTATATAAGCAGTAGTAAAGAAATTACAATTTCCAAAAGTTTGCCATCATAGTTTCCATAGGAAAGTGATTTACTTTGGAAACAAAAAGAGTAAGTCTGGGGTATTTTCTTAATTCCAATAAAATGAAACCAGATCTATATGTCAACTAATTTTATATAGAATATGGATTGCGACTAACATGGAACTGTAAGCTAATATGTGGGTCCCTTCTTTACGTCTCTATATCACATCGACATGAACAGTGAGGATGTAGGGATTTAATTAAGTGTGGACAAATTTTTAACTATTAAAAAAGAATTATAAAAATTAAGTTAAATGAAAATATATTACTTAATCAACTTAATATAAATATCCCACAAAATTAACAATTATAAGAAATTAACCAAAAGTTTTCAATTAGAAATATAAACGAATCAAACTATTCAACTTTAAGTAACTTTGAATAAATAAAATAGAAATAAACAGACCAAGTTAACTAACTTTAATACTCTCTTTATTTAAAATTTTGAGAGTATTTTTAATCCGTTCTAAAATTAGAGAAACATTTATATTTTTAGACAATTAAGTGACTTGAAATTTCCAATATACTATTACTTATA